>JAOXYH010288320.1:0-15090 GCA_028566455.1 Botula fusca | reverse complement strand
GAAAGATCACATAGAACACACAAAAACCGAAATAGAATATCTATACAAAATTAAAAACTAAATGATCAACTCGGAATCCACAAAAAAATCGGGAGCGTGGGACAGCTTCACCGGTAGGGTAAGCGTCCTCTGCCTTAATAGAAACACCCGTCGAGTAACTTGTCACTTCCGGAAACGAAAGATAAAGCATATCATGACGGGAACAAGTCAGTTACAATAATGGAGATGGACACATCGTAATGGTCTACAAGTTCGTGACGGTAACTGTAGAACTTTTGTAGCTATGGCTTTGAGTCATAGTTAGTCTCCATTTAAATACAAATCGTCTATTAAATAAAAAACACGTCTTCACTTACTCGATAATTTTGATGAGATCGCCTTCAGTGTATTTTGTAGATGATTTGGGTTCTTTCTTCACGAAATATATGGAGTTTCTGCCAAAAACCATTAAAATTGCATCTTGTTCTCATTTGAGAAAGAATGATTGTATTATTTCTCGGTAAAGACTTAAGCTGCTCAGGTGAAATTGTGTAAAAAGTAGAAAAAATCATAAGCTTATGCACTATAATATTTTAACAGTATGTGTCATATCTTTAGATTTCTTTAGCGTACACTTTTAATTGACGCCATTTTTTCAATACCAAGATTGTAAAATCATGTTTTTCAGCTAGAGTGCATGCATGCATGGACTTTCACAGTTCAAAACGGGTTTTGTGCTTTTTTTGAAAGATCCCGTTATGTAACATTGTTTGTAGGGAGTTTTGTGCAACCTTTGCACCAACGGAAGATTGCAATCTCCGTTAGCTGTACAAAAGGCCTAATGATGACAAGACTGACCTATTATTATCGATAACCTATTGCTTAGAAAGGGTTGTAGTAGTATACTGTCCGTCTGATTACCTTTTATACTAGCCGTTCGATGTAGTAGTTAATTGCAGACGAAAATGATGTAATTTTAACCTTGTCTGCTGGAACAACATATTTTTGGTGAATTGTGAACAATGTTTCAGCTACATTAGGATTTTTAGATGTTAGATGTTAGTTGCACTCACACTCATTGATCTACTGAGCGCATTCATAACTTTCAAGATTAAAGACCTCACAGCTTTGATCCACTCGATAGGGGGTTTAATCTCCTCTTGTTCTCTTTTGATCCATTTTCTTGTGCAATCCTCCATGGCGTCCATGAGAATTTTAATATTATAATTCCCGTATAATAAAATTTCCCGTAATGACTTGACCGGAGGTACTATATTTGAATTAAGAGCTGTGACCAGAACAGTCTGGCGGTTTCAATCTTGAGATCTTGCAATACCGTTCTGTTTTTGAAAATTTTGGGTGCAATATGTAAAACATGGTAATATGAAGTACATGGAAGTGCAGTATACCGAAATTCCAGACTCAGAAATTTGTTTGAAATACACAATCTCCAGAAACAGATTGGACGTGATCTCATGAATTCCATAAGGAGTGAGACCGGGTGCGTCGACAGGGAAAGCGTCTCCTGCTATGCATGCATCATCCGTCATGCGAGAAACTTATGTCCAATAAATAAAAGTCATTGCCAGGAATGAGTCAAATCTGGTATGTAAGATAAGACGACGAAATGCTAGAACTAGCAAAATGTAAACAGATCTAAAGCAAGCTGCGATATGGTTACATTATAATGGTCAAACAACTCGTGATGGCGACCATAGAACTTGAGAAGGGTATTTCAATCGTTCTTCTTCATATCCTTGGAATAGTAGTTTTTGGTTAGTAGTACACTTCTGTTAGTGAAGTCTTCATACAGAGAATATGTTCGAGCATACTGTTTCAACTGAGATCCATATACACCGTATGTAGGGGCAGAAGCAATAATTTGAATTGTTTTTTCTTTACAGTATAGAGGAATTTTGTCCGTTACATTTTAACGGTGGACAACGTTAGCCAAACTCATGTCTTCAAGTTCTTTGTTCACGAAAGGAACATTTGTCTTACTTATCCTTATTTGAGACTGGGTTAAAGAGTCTGTGTTGACCGATGTCGAGGATGATCGCAAGGAGTCTGTAATAGGCGGCAAGGGTCATTAACTGAGTTATCTAGACTAATAAGGAGTCAATAGTAGAGAAAAGAGTACGGAGTTGACTTTTGATCGAATTATGCAACCCAGAGGTTTTTGTACTAATGGAAGTAGGCCATTTATGGAGCATCATGAACTTAGATGACGTATAAAATCGGTGCCATGGCTCATTTTACATCTTGGGTTATTGGGAAGATTGAAATTACATTGAAATTGCTGTTGTTCGGGTTAAGACTTCTTATACTATCAATTATGTCGTTTCAGTCATTAGATATTACAGTACCCAGTCTGTTAATCCAGTATTCTTTCTTTTTCTATGGAACAGTGTTCTAAGACTTTGATTATTGTTGGGATGGTATATTTTGTCTTGAATACGAACTTTCATTACGGGTTAAGTGGTGCGGCTTGTCAAAATGTTGGTAAACAGTTAAGAATTGTTTGTATATATTCTCGCATGATTACCAGATACGGCTGTTGAGATTTCCTTTAGGTCATCGACATCTACTCAGACTCTGATGTTTTATTTGAAATTTCGAGTAGTTGCTACAAGCTCTAGAGTAGCGAATTAATTGAAAGTTATAGACTCCGTATTTCGAGGAAGCAAGTTTATTACTATTGAGGTATAAAAAATAATTTCAAAATTAAAATCATCTGCCTTGACATAAACGTTGGTGCTGTTGTATATATCAGGAATTATTTCTAGAAATTAATTTCTTTATGAAAAGAACATTCTGAGTGTGCTATTTGTCTTAATTACATGTTTTATCACTGTCTTTTTATTTCTCCTTTATTTTATAAGATATTACTATTGCTAATGCAGTGAAATCTGTCTAGACCCACCCCAGACTAATCTGGAAACCTGCGAAAAAACAAACTTAGCAGACCAAAATTAATCCCAAGCTTAAAATGGTATCTACGTTTAATACTGACCAACAATTAGCAGAAATCATCACAATACCGAAAGGGACACGTCAATTACATGTTGAACGAGTTAGTTCGAACAGGTGCACATAAAAATCAATATTAGAGTTAATTGGGATAATCTGACATTATTTTGATATACATTCAAAGAATGATTTCAGCATATGTTTTTCAATAACTGATTCTAAATTTTTGCCAATTTCTCCCAATTTGCATATTTCTGAAAAATCAGGATAAGTGCATAATTGACAGTAAAATCAGTAACATCAGTTAACAGCTTGTAATTATACTTCTACCGTTCAGGTTTTAGCCAATTATTGCATACAATACCGAAGTTATCTAGTAACAGCAGCCATTAAGTTAAAAGACTGAAAAAGCTTCCAGAGAAGTTGTCTGATGATTTTTGTGTAACAAAGACTTTTGCAGAGCTAGCATTTTGATAATTTTGGGTATATTTATTTTCTCTGTATGTATTATTATTTTCAAGATATTAACGAAAAACAACCAAAATAATAAAAAAAATTACGTTACATGGGAATTAATTCATGTAAATTGTCGTCTGACGATTTCGGTGTAATGGAGACTTTTGTAGAGCTTGACTTGATGATCATTTTCTTCTACAGTTTCTCTCTATTTATTGTTGTCTACAGGATACTGACCAAAAACAGCAAAATTGTCAAAGTTTACGTTCTAAGGCCAATAACTCCTGTAAGGATTCATCTGACTATTTTGATGTAATTGAGACTTTTGTAGAGCCTGTCATGCTGATCATTTTTGCATTTTACAGTTTCTCTCTATCTGTTATTATTGTCAAGATATTGTCCAAAGAAGGAAAAATAATCAAAATTTACATTTAAAGGCCAATAACTCATCGAAGTCCACTGACAGTTTTGGTGTACTTAAGATTTTTGTTGAGCTTGACTTGCTGATCATGTTTGCTTTTTACAGTTTCTCTCTATCTGATATTGTTTTTTAAGATATTGCAAAAACAGTATTAATCGTCAAAAGTTACATTCTGAAGCCAGTAACTCATAACAGTGGCCATGTCGTTTGATGGGAAGGGTCATCGGTTATGATTTGGAAAGTAGATACCTTAGGAATGGTTCAGACTATATTTCATCTCTATAAGTCTTAGTTTCAGTGAAGAAGATTTTCAACATGGTTGTTGAAAAATATGCTCTCCATCTCGAAATTCTGTCATCATATTTTTCGTGTACAAAGATCAACAAAATGAGACCTTTTTTTTCCATTTTTTCCTTTTCAAATAGCAGCCAGGTAAACTGTGGTCAGAACCATGAACAAAAAGGTCGAAAATCAAAGGGAAAAGACTAAGCCAAGATAACAACAACAAATATCACACTAATATACAATCAATCCGCATTAAGTATAGAGTTTGCTTTCACCTGTCGATCGGCTGGCACGTTCTTATTGTAGATAAATCACGCCCACTTAACCCTTACTGTCATTGGTCGATAATTGAAGTGGGCATGATTTATCTACAATACCAAACATGCTAGTTAATCAAGCGATGTAAGCAAACTCCATACTTAATACGGATTGATTGTAATAAAAACTGAAATCAGAACATCACATATTTGTACTCTTATTTACCGATTTTGTGTCAGAGAAAAAACTTTAAAAGGTATTTGACACTGTTTATAAGTAACAAGTATAATAATATAACATGGTTACCGACCTTTTGGCATTTTCTGTTTACGACAACAGTTGTACATGAATGAACAGAAATCCAGACAAATATACAGGTTCAGAGGAATATACAAGTAAAGTATGCAACCTTCACCGAGACTTGTAGGCTATAGAGAAAGTATATTTGAAGGATATTCTTTACTAGAATACAGCAGGGAATAATTGTTTGACAAACTACAGAAAAGCCGACGTAGGTGAGTTTTCTTTTCTCTGACATCATTCCAAGGTGCATTCTAGCTAAAGCGTAGCATCCAAATATACTTTCTTAGACTTAAAAAATCGTTAATCTAGACAAAATTAACAAAATTATCATTTCTACAATTAAAACTTTCCATCTGTTTTACTCCAGTTTTAAAACAGTTTGCTTCATATCCTAAAACAATAAAATTTGCGCCTCCCACTGATTGGTAATTGTCTTTGTTATTTTTAGAGCGGTTCATCATGAACTCAGTCTTTTTATGTTTGAAAGACTGTCATCTGTGATATGTAAACTTCACCCGTATTTTGCATAACGCTCTACAAAAGTCTCATCCGTTACATTAAAATCGTCAGAGAATACCTTAAAGTTTATGAATTTTTTTCCATGAAGCAAACTTCGAGTTTTCTTTGTCTTTGTTTTAAAGGATAACAGATTGAGATAATCTTTAAATGGCAAAAATGTTGCAGGACAAACTCTACAATATTCCCGTCTGAAAATACTGGACCAATTTGGACCAAAATTATCCACATTGGTGTATGCACGGTCCTATTTCAAGTGCATACAGCCACCCACCCATTGCTATAACAAAAAAAAATCGTCAGATTGCCAACATTCATGTCGCTACGTTTGAATCGATAAATATATTGCATTTCTTGAAAGGATCATGTATACCAGCTGAGCGATACAGGCTCATATTAGCCTCTAGATATAATGTATTTTGACTAATATCAATTAAATATTGTATGTATGTTTTCATTGGGTATTTTGTATGTACAATGTATTGTATTTGCAATGACCCAAATAGGTATTTCTCTGCAAATAAAATTATTAATAATTAATTAAACAATTCACATCGAATTCTTAATTTGTTGAGTCTGTGATAGCTATTCTAATTCATACATTCAAATGTAGGGAAATATGTACAAATGATTATTAATATAAATATCACGTTTATGTATAGGGCATTGGAATTCATCTAACATCACAGAGTTAAAAAGTTGATCGTCCATAAATTTACCACACAAGTATTCTGAAAAGACGAAATAACAACTGAAGGCTCTTCTGATCCCGTATCTCTCATCTGGCCTCTTCTTGGATCATAACGGGCCATTGGAATCAATTAAATCGAGGTCCATACAGGAAACTTTGCTGCAAAGTTTGTATCAAACTTGCCAAGTGGTTTCAGAGAAGTCGAAAATCTATCAGCCAATCAGAAGTCAAGGCAGTATGTTGACAATTCAACAGTAGAGGACCATACAAAGACCATTTTTTCTAAACATAGTGTAATTTTACGTCGGGTCATCTGACATACTTTTTCGGCTATCCAAGAAACACTCCAACTGTGTATAGTTCAAATCGCCTCATTGGTTTTAGCGAAGAAGTCGAATGCGTGTCTGCCGATCAGAAGTTGTGGCGACAAACTTGAGAATCTGGCGGGATAATAGGACATCATTTTGGTAGTTGACCATCCAAGGAAAATTCCTGCCACAAACTCCGCCTAGTGTTTTCAGAGACGAATTCGAAAGTATCAGCCTAATATAAGCCATGACAGACATATTGCTAATTCGGTGGGTCATCGATGCAATTTTAGTAGAGGGCTATCTAAGAAATATTTCTGCCAAGTGTAGTTCATATAAGCTCATTTGTTTCAGATTAGAAGTCGAAAATGTATTTGACATTCAGAAGCAATGGCGGCCATATTGAAAATCCGGCGTGAGCATAAGACATTCTTACGATAGAGGACCTTCAAAAGAACATTTATATCATGTCTGGCTCCAATTCGCACGATAGCTTCAGTCCAGCAGATTTTTAAATGTTTATTTTTTGTTTATTTATGCACAATTTGCATAATTAACCAAAATCGAGAAAAAAAATCAAAGTTCACACTCACACACACACAAAAAAAAATTACATGTCGAACAATTTATTTATCTATTTCTACGGTTCAAATTTTGTTGAGTTATGGTTTTAAACATAAACAATTTTATCCGTTTTATGAAATTTTTAAGATATCTTACCCATTTCTTCTTTTTATAATTCCAGTGGCCATGCTCTACGGATCATTCAGGGCACATTTGATCTATATAAGGCCAGTGGTTACTGAACAGAGAAGAAGATTTTTGGAGAAGAGTTGTCGGACGGACGACACCCGTAAAATGATGACAATAGATCACTTGGCCATTTGGATCAGGTGAGATAAAAGTAATAAAGCAATAATCGACTATATCAACCATTCCGCGGGCGACTTTGATTATTGTATTTGACACATACGGACAATCTGACATTGATTCAAGCGGAACAACTCCACAACTTGTAGCTATTGATTTTTAAGTCCATGTAGTTTTTATAGCTGACAGGTATAAAGAGGTGTTGTTTTCCATTGTTTTCGGTGAAATGCTTGTAAAAGTTTCCCATCTATGAATAAAATATAGAAGATACCAGATCGTAATTTAAACTCGCAACAGACAATAAATAAAACAATCAAGCAACACGAGACAGGAACTAAAACAGAAATGAGCAACACGAAATTTTGAAGTCAAAATTGGAATTATCCCTTCATTTCACAATTGCAATTGAAGAAGTAATAATTGTATTTGAATTCTTATTAGTCATAAATTTATTTCTACGTATAAATATTTCTCTTAAAAGATCGTACTATTTTCTGCAGTGGAAGTAATCGTCAGTCGTTAGTTTCCTATGGCGTACTTTGCATTCTTTAAAAGTAGCATTGATTTTCACTATGATATATGCTATATTTTCATTTGAAAATGCCCGTACCAAGTCAGAAGTATGACAGCTTTCTGCCAACCTTTCTGTAGATTTCTCGATCTTGTCAGGCTTATCGACTATACGTTTTTGGACATTTCCCTTGGTGTTCAGTATTTTGTTATTACTATTATATACATGATTTCTTACTGTTTTAAAGTAAATATGTACGATTTCAAATTAAACTCTATTTTGCGATCTTTAATTTGTAATTAACGATCGAGGAACAAACAGTTCAACTGTTTTATAGCTACATTGTATGACAGCTATTTTTGTCCTTGTACTAGAGCATAAGGCTACGACGTACGACTTTACCCATGAAAAAATCGAGCAAACGACCTTAACTGGAGTTACTATAGATACAAAAGGTGAATTTAGAGTCTTAAGTTTTTTTCGTTGAACAATCCGTCAATTTTGCAACAGATTTACCTCGTTTTCTTTTTCCACAAAATAACCTCTTGCTTGTTCTGTGTGATGTTTGTCTTTCTTGGCTTTGTCTTTGACCCTGGGTTTTCAATTTTTGAACAGCGCTTTCCCCGACCTCTATTGCTATATAATTTTGGGTACTCTAGTTTCTGTTTTTTCTTGTGTTTTATCGACAATATATTTAGTGGGAGAATTTTTCAGCAGGCGACTGGCATTCCGAAAGGCATCAACTGTGCCCCTTTACTTACCAATTTGTTTTTATACTCGTATGGGACGGAAGAACAAGATAAAAATGCCAGGTCATTTAATTTAACTTATGGATATACATGTATTAACGACGTTGCTCTAAAAACGATTCTCACTTCTCGGATTGACTTGCAACAAGAGTTGGAAATTAGAGGCAATAAGCCCCTCTAAATCATTTCTAGACCTTTACTTCGAATTAGACACCAATGGACACCTCAGCACTAGAATCTACGACATAAGGGGTGATTTTAAATTTGAAATTACAATGTATCAAAATGTCTCACTTTGATAGCAATACACCATCTTCACCTGCTTATGGAATTTATATTTCCAAAATGATTCGGTAGCCAGAGGATGTAGAAAATCCTCAGAATTCGTGAAACATTATCAGATTCTGACCAAACGTTTGTTTGGAACTAGGAATTTTTAGATCATAGCTTTACAATTCCTTCATACAGAAAGTTGTCATATAAATAGTAGATTTGGCATGCAGTTAACACTAATTACATTTTAAAATTACTGCACTAAGTCGAGTATAACAGCTTTCTGCCAGTCGTTCTGTAGATTTCCTGATCTTGTGAGTCCTATTGACTTTACGGTTTTGGACATTTAACTTGGTATTCAGTATTTTGTTATCACTTCTATTTACTTCATATATGTTTCACTTTTATGTTGTCTTTGTGTAATATATATTTTCTCTCTGTTCCTTTCTTTGTTAGCATATTTCACCTAGTCTCTATATTATTGTTTTTGTGATCTCCCTTTCTACTCGTTGTTTTGCTATTTTATTCCTGGACCAATAATTGATAATTACTACGTAACTGTTGTTGTTTTAAATCGATCACAAATATCATTACATATTTATAAAGTTCTAAAGTGAGGCTTCTATGGTTTTCAAATATACGCTTATTTATTTATTGTGACATTTAGAATCATCGACTAACAGGTTGGTAGAATCTTGGACTTCAGATATTAATTAGTATCTGAAGGCTGAACTTCAGATTGTATTTATTCTCTGATTGTTGGATTTCAGACTGTAATATTCTCTAAATGTCGACTTAGTCTATGATTATCCTCAGCATGTCAGACTTAAGGCTGATATTATTTAAAGAACAGGTAATAAACATTTCCTTGTAGTATTCAATTAATCAATGAGAAAAACAGTTAAATCTACCCCTGTCTCGAAGATCAGCCCAGCGTGTTACTATGTCAAAAACAATCGCACTGTATTGTTGTTGTAGAAAGCAGGCACTTTTAATCTCGCTACTCTTCCAAGTTGAAATACAATCCAACTCAGCAGGAGTTACCAGAATACGAATGCATCAGTCCTTTTACTGACAAAAATATGTTCCGCTCTGTAATATCTTCCTCCCCAACCTTTTCATTGCGGGACAAGCTGTTTGAAGGTTATTGTCTTATAAATGTGAAATTTGTTATTGGCGAATGTTTTTCATAACCCCAGTGGTGAAATTTTTAGCAGAATAGTGACATTTGTTCAGTAAATATTTCGTAATCTGACGTGTGAAATAACATTTATACGAAAATGTATTGTTGTGAAAGAAGATACAATTTTAGAATTTTGAAGGAATCAAGAAGAATTAAAACAATTGCACGATAGTATGAAACTGTCGTCTTAGATAAAATTATATATTGCTGATTATAAAAATGTGTCGAAAGAAATGACGGTCTAGTTAAAATAATAAAAATAATAATGTAACGTTTACAGGTCACCTTTTTGATTTATTCCAGGTAAAAATAATAAATGACCATATTTGAAAAAAAGATAAACGGAAGCCCAAATTTTATCACGCCGAGGCGTGTGTTATTTGGTAATACCTTTGAAACAAGATAGAGCGATGTGAGTAAGAATTAATTTTTCAGAGCCTCGGCTGAAAATTTGTTTGTGAACAAATATTTTGATTTTGATTTTGATTTGTTTCCTAATATCCTCTAAGTCCAATAAAATTGCTTCATTATTTTTTCTCGCGATTGGAAAAAGCTTGTGCAGATACTGTCGTTTGCTGAGCATATTGGTTCTGGCTTTTGAACAGACTGGTACGTTCTTTTGTGTTTCTTTTGTAGAAGATCGCGTAAATTTTTCTCAAATTATTTTCGCGTGTGGTGAAAAATAAAGTGAAACGCATATTTTACATTCCCCTTTTGCTTTATTCCTGGTAAAAACAATAAATGACCATATTTGGTTGAGTAGGACTAGTTAATAATGTTGAAATAAGAATTTTATTTACAGCAAGCCGTGTGTCATCTGCCGACACGTTTTGAAATAAAATAGATTAATATGTTGGGTAAACAAAAATAGTGAGAGATACTCACGGTTACAGTGACGGCAACTATATTATACGGCCTTCAAAATTGTTTATCCCAATGTTACATTGCAGAGTTAGCTATAAAACATCTTGTAATATTAGAGTGAAGAGTATTGGGTAAGCTTAAGTGTCTACTGGACAATTAAAGTACAGTGATCACTCCATTAACTTTACTGAAGAATGTTTCAATATAATTTCAAACTAGATGGCAGTTATGAAAAGTAGATGTATAGTTTAATTATATAGAAAACGTATTTCTTAAAACAGTGCAAAGGTATTTAGGTTTATCATAATTGTCTATAGCAATTTACAAGGCATAAAGGCAACAAGACAACTTTCCTTTAAAACATGCATTTGGTTGTTAACAAGACGAAAAGAAAACATTTCTCCTTTAATATTTGGCAGTTTCCAGTCTTATGTGCAATGTTGTCTTATTTGTTTGTTTATCCCATATTTCTTTTGTTGTCAGCAAAATATATCTCTTTTTATTTATTTTCATAATTGAAGTTAAGTTATTACCAATTGTTTTCTTTGTGGTGTCAAAATGAGCATAGTAAACACCAAAAGAAATTTGACAAAAAAGAAGCTACCCCAGATAAGGTACATTTTTCACAGTTATATATATATATTTATTCTGGTACCAGCACTATTCAAAACCATAGAACATATTTCACAAGGAATGAAACACATTTCATTGACATGAAACATTACATATACGCAGTTTACAAAATATAGTATAAATTATGATTAATGCATTTAGGGTCATTTATACTTTTGGGTAAAGAACAAAGACTGAATGGATTAAAAAATATTATAAATCTTGTCAATGCCGACGCCAAACATAATCTGTGGAACCACAAGATTGACAACAAACAGTCATATATAATTCATAGTGCTTTAGTTTTTGTAAGACGAAACCAACTGAAAAGAAAAATCAATCTTATAAGAAAACGTTTTCTGCATTAATCATAATTTATACTATATTTTGTAAACTTCGTATATGCAAACTTTTTTACTTACTTTTCTCGTTTGAATCTCTGTCTGGTCAAAATCGTCAAAATAGTGTATGTTATATTTAATATCTGCAAGTTCAGTAGAAAAAAATAGTCTGAATGTTAAGATCTATATACTGAAATTACTATTCTCGCTTTACTAAGTTATACCAGTTGCTTGCCAGTCATCAGTCAGTCATCCACAGGTAGTCAAACAAAACTACGACGATGCCCTGAAGGAATACTTAGTGAGACACCAATACGAAAGTAATGATATCTAAAGGAAAAAGCTCAAAACTATGTTGCAAAAAGTGCACACTAGGGCAATCAAGACGACACGAACACCAAGACGTATACTAAACAATAACAAGAAGGTTAAGAACAGTGTAACGTGTCCCTGGTGATGGCTCCAAAAGCTGTCACTATGTGATCATATAATTTCACATTCACGGCTCGTTGTTCAGTATGAAGCCTGCTTTTCCTTTTAATTGAAATAAGAACTTTCACAATACCTGCCAAACTGCATGTACATTGCAGTAAGAAATTTCGTATACTAAAATCTTTTTGATTTACTTTTCGGATTTTTTACCCAGAAAAATATGTTCTCTTTCTTTGAAGGATGAAATTATTCCGTAATTACATTGTAAGGACACCATTGTTAACTATTCCGAAAGTCTTCTTTCTTTTTACCTCAATTTTAAGTGGAATTTCATTTTTCTGTATATCCGACCGCCTTCCCCTCAACCAGTATATCTACTTTCTCTCAACCAGTGTACACGTGTCAATATATTATATTCCTATAAATATTGGAAATGTGTGAAACACTAATTTTACTTTCATTTATCAACAGAAATGCAGAATCTTAGTATTTCGAACTAGATTCAATTATAATGGTCAATCTGCATGTAGCTCAATTTAAATTGCGTTAACAAATTTCAATTCAGTTAACTTCATCACATCCCTAAATGTGGATGTAACACTGGCCTTTCATACTGATCTACAATACATTTTTTTATTTTCGTCTATATTCTTATTGCTTATCTGTCAAAAAATCTGAACTGACAATCTCCTTTTTGGAATTCGTACAATGTAGATTTTCACAGATAGGATATTTTTATGCCCCTTCTGCTGGTGTAATTTCGTTTTGTGGTCGATTTGATTGTAGAACGAACTCCTTGATTTGTTTTCCAACTTCGTTAAAACAATGCTACCACCCTTCCAAGCTAGCGATAGTAAGGAATTATAACATAGGTTTGGTAGCGCAGAGTCAGCATAATAGGTAAGTCAGATCATTAGCTTCTCAGCTCAGAGTCATTATATTGGGTCAAAGTCAGATGACTAAGCTCATTAGCTCAAATTTATAATAGTAGGTCAAAGTCAGATTACTTAGCTCGTCAGCTCAGAGTCAATATAGTTTGTTAAAGAGAGATTACCTGGCTTTTTAGCTGAGAATCAGTATCGTGGATCAAAATCACATCATTTAGCTCGTCATCTCAGAGTCAATACAGTGGGTCAAAGAAAGATTACTTAGCTTGTTTGTCAGATTAAGCAATGTCGGACCAAGGGAGATTACTTAGCTTTCCAGCTCAGAATGAGTATAATTTGTAAAAGTTAGATCACTTACCTTGTCAGCTCAGAGTCAGAATTATCAATCATAGTAGAACTACTAAGCTTGTCAGCTCAGAGTCAGCATAAAAAGTCAAAATAACATCACTTAACTTATCCGTTCCAAGTCAATATAGTGGATCAGAGGGACATTTACTGAGCTTTACAGCTTAGAGTCAGTAGAGTGCGTCATAGGCAGATCAATTAGTTTTTCAGATTCATTGTAGCAGGTCGAACTCAGAGACAGCATAATCAAAGGAAGATTAATATTCTTGTCAGCTCAGAAGCAACATAATCGGTTAGCTTGTCAGTTCAGAGTTAATACAATGGATACAATTCAAATCATTTAGCTTGTCACCTTAGAGACAGAATAGTAGTCAAAGTCAGTTCACTTAGCTAGTCAGCTCAGAGTCAGTATAATGGGTTGTAAGAGTCATTATAGAGGGTCAGACTCAGATCAATAAGCTTGTCATCTTAGAGTCAATTTAGTGCATCTAAGTCAGATCAATCAGCTGGTCAGTTCAGAGACAGCAGGGTGGGTCAAAGTCAGATAATTTAGACAGTCAGCTCAGAATCAATATAGTGGGTCAAAGAGAAATTTTTGAGTTGTCAGTTCAGAGTCAGAATTATCGGTCATAGTCAAATCAGTAAGTATCTCAGCTACATAAAGTCAGATTTCTGAGCTCATCACCTAAGACGATACAGTGGGTCAAAAGAGATTGTTTAGCTTGTCAGGTCAGAGTTGGGGTAGTAGGTAATAGTCAGATTACGTACCTTGTCAGCTCAGAGTCAGTATTATGGGTCAAAAGTCAGGTCACTTAGCTTTTGTGTTCAGAGTTAATATAGTGAGTCAAAGGGAGATTACTGTGATTGTCAGCACAGTGGAATCCCTGTCCTTTCTCGTTTATGACTGCTTATGGGATTTTCGCCATGAGTAACACGACGGGGTCACATATGTAGCAGGAACTACTTACTCTTCTGGAGCACCTGAGTTCACCCAGTTTTTGGTAGGTTTGTTGTTACTCAATTCCTGTTTTTAGTTGCTGTGTTGTGTTGCTTGATTATTGATTGTTGTGTGGTTGGTTTAATCATGCAGTGTCTTGTCTCTTATGATATGCGAGAGAAGATTACGGTTTGATATCTTCTATATTTTATTTCAGCTCAGCGTCGGTAGTGTGTCATAGTCAGACCATTAAGCTTGATGACTTGAGTCAGTATAAAGGGTCAAAGGGATATAACCTTGCATTTTAGTTCAGAGTCAGTATAATGGGTCAAAGTAAGATCACTTATCTTATCAGGTCAGAGTCGAAATAATAGGTAAAATGAATATTACTTAGGGTCAAAGTCAGATGACGTAGCTTTTAAACTCAGAGTGAGTATAGTGGATGAGAGTCATGCCACTTGGCGTGTTAGCTCAGAGTGGGTCAAGGCCAAATTATTTAACTTGTCAAGTCAGGGTCAATAGAGTTGGTAAAAGTAAAATCACTTACCTAGAAAGCTCAAAGTCACCATAACAAAAGGAAGATTATTAAGTTTGTTGGGTGAGGTTCAACATAATTGGTCAACTTCAGATCACAAGCTCAGAGTAAGTATATTAGGTCAAAGTCAGATCGCTTAGCTTGTTAGTTCAAAGTGAGCATAATGGTTCAAAGTAAGGTTACTAAGTTTGCTAGCTCAGTGTCGGTATAATGGGTAGAAGTAAGACCACTTAGCTTGTAGCCTCAAAATGAGCATAATGAGTCATAGGGTGATTACTTAGCTTTTAAGCTTAGAGTGGGTGTATTGCGTCAAGGTCAAATTACCGAGATTATCAGCTCAAAGTCAGCATAATGTGGTTGGCAT
>JAOXYH010287216.1:0-15095 GCA_028566455.1 Botula fusca | reverse complement strand
TATACACAAATAAAAGATCTGTGATAAATAACGAACGAGGAGTTCCACTGACGATGTTAGCTAACGGACGGACAGACAGACGGACAGACAGACGGACGGACGGACAGATGGACGAACTTACGGACAGACCGACGGGTCATTACAATATCTCCGAACTTTCTTCAGAAAGTGCGGGGATAATAATCAGTTTTGGGTCATTTATTTCATTGTACTGTCTTTTTTTTAAATCACAAGGCATAGTTTATTTTTCACTTTCCGTTTTCCATTTGGTTTTGGTCTTGTCATAATTCGAATAATATTTTTATGTTAAAATCATCAGTTTTATTTCCGTTTCCCGAATTTCATGTTTTATCTCACTGCAGGATCTTCTTGAAATTGGGCTGTAATGTACTTAACTGACTGACGGAGCCATTTTCTTGTTGTAGCTTTTTCTTTTTTCAATAACGTGAATATGAATGACTCTTCCCTTGATTAGTCATTTCATTAGTTCTGAGAACATATGAAATTTTATACCAGGATTTTCGATTTTTGGACATCGTTCTAACAGCGGTTTTCCCGGACTCTATTCAGTTATAATTCTAACTCTTCCCTCAGATCCAGACATAAAAGGTTGATTCACGGTTTCCATATTGCTGAAATTATTTCTGAAATTTCTTTTTAATAACGCAAGAGACTAATGAATAATTTCCAAATACATTTGCCTTAAGCCTGGTTTTAAAATTGAAGTTAGACAAACCGCGGTTCTAGGGGTAACCAAAAACCGAAAATTCAGGGGCAAAGACAAAGCATAGAAAACAAAGACAAACATCACAAAAACTGAAATGAGATCATACTGAAAGGTAATATATTCTGTGGAACGGTCCGAACGATGACTACTATCTGTATCCGCCTTTTTTACGAGAAATAAAATATAAAAGTTACCTAACCACGATCCAAGCGCGCATACCAAAAGGAAACAGACGAAACCGTGAATGGACAAACAAAGGACGATGGTTTTGTGGATGTTTTTTGTTACATCCCTGTACCCAGAGGCGGATCACGGATTTTGGAAAGGGGACGTAAATCCCGAAAATGGTATGAAAACCGCCGAGCGGTGCGAGGGGAAAAAATTTTTGATAATTTTTTTGTAAAAGATTCTATATATGTGCGCCCCCCTTTGGATCCACCATTGTTTTCTTTTCATTTTCACGTACAATTGGTAAAGGCATGTTAAAATTATGGGTATACAAGTAGCTTGATGCAGAATTCCTACAGCTATTTTTTTTCTTTGGCGGTGATCTTGCGTAGCACGATTTCACCCCTGTTTTTTTGTGATTTCCAAATTAAAAGTGCTGTCATGGTGTGAATTTTTTTCAAAACATTAACGATTACAAAAATTTAATCTCAAGTTTAACATGTTTAAAGTTTCAATTAATTATTCTGATAATGAGATTAAGATTATGTCACAATTTATTTGATTTATGTTTGATTTAATTTATTGTGGCATAAGTGTTAATTGTAAGCATGTCACCCGCGAGTGACAATTCTCATTAGTACTCATATCGTGTACAAAAGGGAACAAATTTTGAGAAGGACAATTCGGATACCCGATTGAATACTGTGCGGATACCGTATGTTATTTAGTAGACAGTGACTTATACCGGAATTCACCGGCGTTATATTATTGGATTACCATATGAACAGTGACTATATTTGTTAATTGTATATTTTGATTGATTTATGTGTTTATTAATAGAACATTTATCTAAATACAGACTTCATCATTTTTCAAACTATCAGCTAGTTTCCCTCGTTTACTCACTTCACGTTAGTGCTTAAATAATGTATGTCTCGTTTCTCTCTTTTTTCTTCACGAAACGTTGTAATTGTAATTTGATACTTTACTGATTTTTTTCTTTATATGTATGTTCCCATTATTCGTTTAAAGCTTTAGCTTTGTCTTTTAGCTCTAGTTTTTTTATTTCTCCCTTCAAATTGTAACTATAGTGTTCCGTTTTTTGTGTCGATATTGTAGGTATCAGTGAAACTCAAAACTGTATTTGACCAGTAAAGAGACAGATAAAACAGCTTTGTCTTATACATGAATAAATGTTGATGATATTGGGCAACTTTAAGCTGAATTAACGTGAAATACACAATGAGTTAAAGATGGATCATATATAAGAACTTAAATGTACTGGTTCATCGTCTTTGTCATTTTGAATTAGTATAACATAACCAACAAGAACAGTCCAGTTAAGCTCAAGTGAAGGAAACCTATTCATACAATCCCGACATATTTTTTAACAGTAGTTACTCATAATAATGTAATGAAGCACACATCTCTGTCTATTGTAAAATAATTTTTGATTACATGTTTAAAGCTCACATAGAATTATGTAACAAATTGAATGCTAGACTCCACCAGCATTAGCTGTGTTTATTTGCCTAGGGGCACCGTTTGAAGGTTTCATCTTCTGAGAACTAATTCCTGCAGCGACAACCTTTGAACTCCTGGAAAAGATTAATGTTTATATTTGGACATCAATTATTTTTCATTGATAAAAGCATAGCAACTACAGAAAGACGCTAAAGCCAATCTATTTTCTTAACATATGTATATATTATCTTTTGCCAAACCTGAAAAAAAAATGTAAAATTTTGCCATCGTTAACCTTGTTTTAATCAATCTGAATTTCAGGGAAACAGCAACAAATGAAAGCCACTACAGCTGAGCTGCCCTGTTGATCTTTCCCTGGATCTAAAAAAAATGTAATATTCTGGAATTTTTACCAGCATATAGAAATTACCTTGAAGGTCGTATTCAGCGTATTGAAGATTTAACAATTATTGAAAAATTGTTTTTCCAAACAAGATTTAAAAGCTGAAATAGAGAGAGATAAAAACGTAAAATAAATAAAATAAAATAAAAATCATTCTGAGGACACATTATTGGTGTATTGTGGTATTGTTGGAAAAATTATACATAATGAAGAATGCTTCCATTCATAATAATTATGAAGACTGTATACCCGTTAGCAGTGAAATCTTTACTTCAAACTGTTAAGCATTTAAAGAACCTGGATTTTACGCCAAAAATACTCTTACTTACTTGAAAATATTGGCTTTGTATAATGCAACTGCTATACCAACTGAAATTCCAGTTACAGCTAAAACTCCCATCGGGATTGATAACCCAACTATTAAAGGTATGTCTGCTGCAAATATAAAAAAACGCAAAGTTACCGATATTTTCCGAATATTTTTTTTTATTTTTCTGATGCATCATTTAAGTATAGGCAGCGATTTCTTTCAGTATCTCATGATTGCAATTTTGACATTTTATTTCGTTTCGCGATACATTGCATAATAATAATGATTAAACTTCATAGACTTTTATAAGGGAGAATACTTTTTTTCACATTTCTATGTTGATTTAATGTAGCCCACTTTATGGCAAAAGTTTTCTACAAATAACCAAAGGTATATTCACCAATATTCCAGAAGTGAATTTCCTTCATTAATTTTCAAGACCAAATATTTTGAAATCAAAATAAATAGCATAAAAATCAAAGGTCCAAATTATGGCAACAAAATGTATGCACTGAGGGATATTAGATATCCGTTGAATACATTAAGCTCTTTAAACAACATAGAGAGAATATTTTTTTGCGGACCTTGCACATGAAAGTGATGGGAATTTTGTTTTTAAATTGCTGCCTTGTATTATTCATTTTAAATTCAGACAATCAACGGCTGTAGAAGTTTTACGATGGTGTTCCAATGAATTCAAAACACTTTTAAAAAAATACAATCTCGAACAGGATCTGGACTGTACATTTGTACAGTGGTGTGTGTAAAGATTTAACACAATCTAACAAGGGCGTTATTGGATCAACAAATCGAGAAAAATATGTGAAGAACAGCTTTTAGGAAGTATCCTTTATTTTGTAAAGAATTCTTCAGAAACAATTCACAATTCCACATAGTTATTTTGGGGTACATTTCTCGACGTAATAGCCTTTATGAGTGATTAGAAGGAAATACAAATGTTAATCCAGTCCACCATTCTTAATTCCGCCTCTTAAACTGAGAATGGTACTATTGCGTTTCTTCTTGTTTATATTTTTGTATTATATCTTAAGTACCATTCTCACTCAATTAAGGTAGATTATCACTTTTGAAATGACGGTGGCCACTTTGAAATCTAGAAAATGCAATAAATTGTGTGTGTGTTTGTTTGTTTGTTTGTTTTTTTTTTTGCTATAAAAACTTGCAAATTTTTATTCAAAAATAAAGATTTTAAATTTTATTTCGACATAATTACACCACTTTATTCAACACTAGATTGATAATTTCAAAGGTACATATTTTTTTCATTTAGTTTATTTTTTTCAAATCTGCATTTTAAAGAGTTACCAAGGGGCGATAACTATCATAATTCACATTAGATTTTACTGTAATTCACATTGTTTTGTTGAATATCAAGGAAAGGGACTTGGAAACCCCATTTTCCTTTTTATTTTTTGAAAGCATTTAATAAATGTTAAATCTTCAAAGATTGTAGAAAATTTTATCTAGTACTTTTCTTTTTATTCACAAAATACTTTTTCCGTATATACATGTAACCTTTATAAAATTATGAAAAATGTCACCTGTAAAATCTCAAAAACAAGCATTGCGACATACCTTTTTCAAATGAAATTCTGAATTTATGCAGAAAAATCTATCTTTCAGGCGAATTTAAAAAACTTTCATCTGCTGCATCGAATAGTACTCTACCTTCAGTACTTCTTTACTTTTGATTTTTAGTGCGTTTTATTGTTTTCATTGTTTTTTTTTCCACTGAACCAGCATTAAGGGGGAGAGATGAGATCTCATAAAGTAGTTTATCCCTTAAAACCCACAATGCTATGTTTAATGTGTGCCTGTCTGAAGCCAGGAACATGTATTTTCAGCAGTTGTTCTCGTCTCCTTATTGTAAGGTGTAGGTAATTTGTAATTAATTGTCTATTTTGGATTTTTTGTTGATTTTGCTGAATCTTTAATACTAATTGTTCGGGTTCGTAACAGTTTGCTGTATTGTATGAACTACTAACAACTCAGCTTGGAAGTTTAAAAGGCAAACTCTAGATATTATTATTTTATGATAAGATGGCGTCCACACTCCATATCATTTTATCTCTCTCAACTACACATTTTTTGCCTTAGAAATTTATTTTAATACTTGTGAAATACTCTTCTGTGAAATTTATTTCATTGTTTCAAAATGTTTCCGAAGCCCTATGTTTGATGTTGGTAAGATTAAGGTGTTTCATTTCACTCGGATGACTTTTTCCTATTGTTGTTTTTAACCAATCATGTGGCAGATATATCTACCAACTGGTGCGGCGTAAAACTGTAACGATCAATCAATCAATCAATATCTACAAAATGTTCTAAAGATCGATAGCTGATCACAGACAACTACGTATAACTTTTTCGACATTAAATAATTTGTTTGTTAATATAGTAAGCCTCAACTATACAGCTGCATTCTATATAGAGGTGATTATATTTAGTGTTGAGAGTAAAGTGCATCCTTTTATCTAACTGTTCCTGGCGGATGAGATTTAACAGTTAACAGTAATCTGTGCAGGGAATAAAATACAGAATATACCACGCCGTAATCAAAGCTCATTAAATTTTATCCTAAGGCAACAGGCAATACCGTGAATAGACAAAACGAACAGCACAACAGAGAAACTAAAGACAGGAAATGAACAACTCAAACTCCATCAAGTCCGGGGTGAACTCAGATGCTCCAGAAGGGTAAGCGGTTCCTCACAATGTGGCTCATGGCGGAAATCCAATAGGCAGTTATTAACGAGAAAGGACGAGAAATGCACTATGACACAGGAAACAGATTGTTATGTGTGAGATAGGCATTCCATAACGTTCATCCAGTTCGTGATGGCGACCGTAAAACTTATAAAGTAAAGACTTCAACCTCTCTGAAAGAAACCCCTGATTGGAAAGCTGATTAGTCAGTAGTAACCCTCTATCCATAAATTCTGGATAGGAAACGCATGCTCGAGCGTATATTTTAACTAAGAAATATATACAGGGTGCGCAGGCGCTGCTCGAATATTGCTATAAATGAAAGGGAAGTGTACAATCAGAAAGTTGAAGTCATCTCTTTTGTTCTTGATCTCAACTGTCACTCATTCAAGATAAAGGTCAAGATATGAAGCAGACCTTAAAGTATCTGTGGTATCCTTTCATCTTCATTGGGATAGATGCGATCCAGAAAGTCTCGAAATTTAGCATTATTGTAGGAGAGGACGCCATCTATATAGCGAAAGGTGAAATTAAAGGACTTGGCTAAGCTTTTTTTTCCTTTTTTCTGAAGAAGCCCCTGTATGAGTTGCGATTCATATGAATAAAGAAATAAGTTGGCTAGTAGAGAACAATTAGCAGCCATTGGAATCCTGACTGTCTGTTGAAAAACACTACCTCTAAACATAGCAAACATGTTGTCGATCAGAATATCCAATATTCTGAAGATATCAGTCTCAGAGTACTTATTGTTAGAATCAGAGTGGTGTTTAACAAAGTAAAAGCTATCCTTTCCCAAAACAAGATATTAATATCTGCGTTGACCCTTCTTTTTCATAAAACAAAGATGAACCAGTTCCTTCTGTATGTCTTTTAGTTTTGAGCGAGGAACAGTAGTGTAAAGTGTAGAGAAGTAAAAAGTTTTGATACTGTTGAAGAAGTCGAGAGACATAGAATCATTCCAAAAGATCTTTAGAATTTGAGGATCCACATCTGATTCACGCCAGTCCTTGAGTAGCTTGTTTAACAGCACGTTTGAAGACTAGTTTAGACTGCTGATAGGATAGATGTTAATAATTTGGAAAGAGGTTTTGTGCAGCATTTGGCTGATCTACCTATAGACCGTTGTTAGTATGGACACTTATGTAATTTTGGTATAAAATCCATTTCATCCTCTTTGGTATCAATGACAAAGGAACATAAAACTGACATGATTATCAAGGATTTCACTCGTTGCAAGTGTTTATGGTGTATATGTTGGATTGCCTGACATATTGTCAATGCATAATTCCTTCATCAAGCAGTCAATATAATGTCTTTTACATCTTTTTCAAAGATGAGAAATGCAGAAATATGTACAGGGAATCGTAGGCAATAATACGGACCACTCGGCCAAGTTAACTTCTCGGCTAATGGTCCATTTCAACACGTTTCAAATAAAAAGAATGCACGCAGTCATAACATAATTCGGCAGATGATAACGCCATACATTACAAAAGTAAAAAACGTATACATACAAGTGCACCAAATCTTTTTTCGGCTTTTATAAATAGGCCTAATTGTTTATTTGTCATGAATTTGCTGTCAATTAGGACATGCATATAATATAATCGCAGACTTAAACATGTGGTTAAACCAGTAATGGTGATTAAAGGAAAAGTACGACTAGATGACGTTTATTCAGTGTGATTCTTTACAAAGATTAAAGAATTTAATCGAAATTATGAATGTTTTTTTTTATATTTTTGTATACATTAATATAAGTTTAAAAAGTATTCAAATTGATTTTATAATAAATCAATTTGAAAAATTAATATGCATCAATTTGAAATGAAACATGATTTTTATTCAAGTGTCAGAATATCATTTTATGTCAATAAATAAAATAAAAAGAGGACATAATATATGCTTGGGCCCGTTATTACAAAGTTATGTAACATTATAACGTTCAATTAATTTGCCCGCGATGTTGCACTTGACATTTTGCTTTTGACAGCTATTATAGATTAAAAAGTGTAACGGGATGAAAATTCAGTGAAATTTTTATAGAGGTGCCACAACTGTACAAAATGAACAAATCAATCTGTTTTTGACGATGTCGAAAAGGAAAAGTTGGTGCATAGTGGACAAAATTCAGTCTACAAAAAAGAGAAAAGTTGCTGACAGAAAATCTCTGTAAACTCTCTTACGAAGTACAAGTCATTAATAAAATATTCGTTAAGCATGTTTCCGATTGTGAAAATTGACATAATTGATATCGATGAAGAACAGATATAAAACACAAAAGGATGTCCTTTGTTTATGATTGGTTGCTGTTATTTCACGTGATTTCATCTAACGTCCATCTACCTAATATCCAGTCTTTTTCGATTAAATGTTTGGTACATTTGCATGTCTAAGAACAATGTATGCTATGTAAATATCCCATATCGCATGGCATACAGAAAGTTTTTAACCCTATGGTCTCGCAACAACTTATATCTATATTGATTAACAATTTTAATAATTTTAATAATGAGGATAATATTTAAGTTGTCTTATTATATATAATAGAAATGCTTGGTCAAAAATGCATTCTCATATTTATGTATCCAGATGTAAGGGAAAATAAAACTTTATCAATTAAGGTTACCGTATTATTCATAGAAAAATTAATGGAAATATGGGGTGCCGAGCGCAGCGACAAGGCAAATTTGAACAAGTGTATATTAAAAATGAGTTTGTGCACAGTTTAGTGGTTGATACAGTAATATGCTGGACACATGTATTCAAAATTCATGACCCTAAAAATGATTCTTTTGTGGCCCCTTTCACTTTTTTTTCAAAAAAAAAAAAATCTGCCAACAGGTAAAATTCATTGTTCTTTCCTATTTGTATTAATTAAGACAAATACTTTGAAAAAAATCGTCAAAATCGGACTTGAGATAAAACAGTTACGATTTAAGCGGTTGCCCCTTTGGTCCCTTGTATCTTGGAAATGGTAAAAGCTGCGTAAAAGTTCTTCACATAGTACACATAGTAAAGAATGTACAGAAAAAAGCTGCATCAAAAACAGACAAAAAATGAAATTCTATAGCTGAAAGTACACAAAATATTAACTTCAATCCCTGGGGCCCCTAGTTTCTAAATGGGTATAGATTGGATGTCGAGTTTCAATCCCAGGGTTTATTTATATTGTAGCAAGGATCATTGTGCTAAAATGTTACGAAAATGGGTTGACTGGAATAGAAGATATTAAACGGAACCAATGTGTCTACAGACGGAAGATAACGGCCTTTTGTCGGCCCCTTGTATCTTGGAAACGATGGAACCTACATCAAATCTGTTGACATACTACTGACAGATATTTCAAAAATGAATCTACAGAAAAAAACGCATTAAAATCATACAAAAAATGAACAAAAAAATGAATGCTGTGTACATGAAAGTACGAATTTTAGCACCTTTTGGCCTCACCATTATTTTCCAAATGGGTGGGAATAAACCCTCCATTTTTAATCCCAGGCTTTATTTTATAGTAAGGATTATCATGTTGGAATTTTATGGAAATGGATCAGCTGGAATCAAAGTTATCCATGAAAATGTACAAAATAAAATATTTTCTAAACGGGTGGGGATAAACCCTCCATTTTTAATCCCAGGCTATATTTATAGTAAGGATTATCATGTTGGAATTTTATGGAAATGGGTCAGCTGGAACCAAAGTTATCTATGAAAATGTACAAAATAATACTATTTTCAACACCTGTGGGCCCCTAGTTTCCAAACGGGTATAGATTAGGACTCGAGTTTCAATCCCAGGCTTTATATTGTAGGAGGAATTATTGCGTTAAAATTTCATGGAAATGTGTGGCTACAGACAAATGAGGCTACAGACAGATGACGACAAACGACAACCGAAAACGACGACACACTCATAACATAATACGACCTCAAAATTTTTGCGGTCGTATAAAAAAGACCCAAGGCTGACCAGAGGCTATATCGCTCATCTGGCAATACATACATAAAAAGATTTCACCAATTTCCCACTTTCATACCCATTTTTTGGCCTCCTCTCAAAGAATCGAACTCAGACTTATCCAAGAAAAAATCCAGCAAAGTTTGGTTTAAGTTGGCCCAATAGTTTCCACGACAACACTTCATAGGTGATTTTCCATTGAATGCCCATGGTCCTCAGATCCAATGTACCCTAGAACCGTTATGGTTCCAATTTTGAATCCTCTTGATTTATCAGCGTTCTACACTTGTATTACACTGCCAATAGTGAGCAGTTTTAAGAAAAAGATTCTAAAACTTTATATTATATATTTATCCTATTTTTGATGCCTTTGTGGTCCTTCCCCTTACAGGATCAAATATGATTTTGAAAGGGGACTATCAATGACTATTCTGGCAAAGTTTGGTTTAAATCGTAACAGTGGTTTCAAAGAAGAAAGATATTGATTGAAAAGTTAAACATCGGACGCCATGTGCTCTCACCTTTGGCCAGGTGAGCTAAAATACTCAGTACTCAGTATACCCTTTGCTCGCTGAATGAAGCATCCAATATATAATTGAGACTGTTTTATTCAGTATCTCTTCATTACATTTGTAAAGTCGATGATATATATACGTGTACATTGTTCATATGTGTGATCAGGGGTTCATTTGCAAGAGAAATAGTGGTAATGTGTAATAGAGGAGCAAGGAAGAATGGTTTTCTTGCCGTCCGTCAAAACGGAATTAAATGGTCTCAAAATTATCAGCAATAATTAAACTATAAGTCTGCAATAATTTCATAAATTCTGTTGGAGCTTAGAATAAAAAAGTGGATATGTTGGTGCTCAGAACCTTGGAAGTGAATCATGTTGTACCTTAAAACCAAGTACATCGATCATGTTGGAGCTTAGGAACTAGTACGTGGATCATTGTAGAGCTTAGAACCTAGCAGATGATTCGTGCAAGAACTTAGAATCAAGTACATAAATCACTTGTAGCTTAGAACCAACAAAATTAATAATGTTCGGCTCAGAACAAATAAATTCGATATATTACCGAATGTGCTTTTCACTTAAAATCTGCGGAATTTCATTGAACATTTTACATGTTCCATGGCTAGAATGAATATTATTATACCGCAGGAAACGAAGTTTGGGGGTATATAGGAATCACCTTGTCCATCTGTCCGTCCGTTCCGCTTCGTGTCCGCACCATTACTTTTGCACCGTATCACCTAGGATTATCAAACTTGGTATATGAATGCATCATTAGAAGGTGATGTGTCATGCCCCAAAATTAGGTAACTGTGACCTTGACTTTGACTTTTAACCTCTATTATATTAAAACCATTCAAATTTCGTGCCCACATCACAACTTTCGCACCGTAGCACCTAGGATTATCAAACTTGGGGTACGTGGATGCATCATTAGAAGGAGATGTGTCACGTACCAAAATTAGGTCACTGTGACCTTGACTTTGACCTTTGGCCGATATTACAGTAAAACTGTAAATGTCATGTCAGCACCATAACTTTTGCACTGTAGCACCTAGGATTATCAAACATGGTATGTGGATGCACCATTAGAAGGCGATATGTCGCATACCAAAATTAGGTCACTCTGACCTAGACTTTGATTTTTGATCAATAATAGTAAACCCATGTAAACTTCGTGTCCGAAGCATAAATTTTGTATCGTAGCACCTAGGATTATCAAACTTGGAATGTGGATGCTTCATCAGAAGGCGATGTGTCGTGTACCAGAAATAGGTCACTATGACCTTGACCTCTGACCCCTAAACTAGTAAAACCTTGTCCACTTCATGGCCAGAGCAGATTTTTTGTACCATAGCACCTAGGTGTTTCGAACCTTGTATCTGGATGGATCGTGAGAACGCGAATTGTCATGTACCAAAATTAGGTCATTGTGACCTTGACTCTATTATAGTGACCTTGACCTCTATTATAGTAAACCTTGTTCACTTCTGTCTGGAGCATAACTTTTGCACTGTAGCACCTAGGATTATCTTATTTAGTATGTGGATGCATAATAAGAAGGCGATGTGTCGCATACCAAAATTAGGTCGCTGGACTTTGACAGAGACAAAGCAATTTTTGTTGTGATTTATTGTTGACTTTTGCTACTAGCTTTCAAACAATAAATTTTGAAAATGACCTGTCCTGATACTGAATTTCTATGTGCTGCTTTTTTTTGCAACAACTATAATGCAAATGCGGGGGGGTATTAGTCCGGCTTTCCCGACAGCTCTAGTTACTAATATACGCCAGTGACGTAATATGGTATACGATCAGTATTTTTACATGGGGCGAGGGCGAAGTTCGAGTCTCCATATAGAAACATTGACCGTTCATATACTGACTTCATACAAGAAAGTTTTGCTTTTAAGTTACTTCAATTTCGAATGTCGTCAAGAACGGCAACTCTTGTACACAAAGTGTATAGAATATACACTGTCAGCACGTGACGTCAATGAAACTCCGAAATTTATTAAAGGTACATGTAGGATATAAACAATTTCATTGTAATTCAATCATTATTGAGATGCACCCCTTAGAATTGGTACGTAGTATATTTCATTGTTTAGTCCGATTAATCACTGAAAACTTCAGTATAGAGTCTTGTCAGGTCACAGTTTACCTAACAGGTGTATTTGAACAATCACCAGTAATTATTATACAGATATGGAAAAGGGACTAATTATAGAAATAAAAATACAAACGATCTTACTACTGGAATCCGAGGCTGACGTTTCGTCTTGACACTCTGCTTCGCATGGTAAACATAATGTCGGACTGGAAGATGGCATCTCTGATGTACCTAAGAAATATAAGCAAAGTCAGCGTACTAAAAAGGACAAAATGCAAACATAACCCACTTAGGTCTTGCTTATAGTTTATGTATTCATGCATTTTTATGTCATACAATCCTCTTTTAAATCAAGTACATATACCTGTATTTGTAATCAGTATAGATCAGTATTATGTTAACAAATACAAGAAAAATTGCTAATATTATCAATTTTGGAAAACGTACAGACAAAAACATCGTTTTTGTCTGTAAAAGACATTATATCGACTGCTTGATCAAGGAATTAGGTATTGACAATTTGCCAGGTAATCCAACATAAACATGTGTACACAAACTACACTTACAAAGAAGGAAATCCTTGATAATCATATGTCAGTTTTATGCTCCTTTGGTATTAATACCAGAGAGGATGAAATGGATCTTCGTCATTGTATTGGATACCAAAATTACACAAATATGCATACAAACAACGTTATATAGCTGGATCAGCCAAAGGCTCCACAAAACCTCTTTCCAAATTGTTGACATCTATTCTATCAGCAGTCAAAACTGGGCTTCAGACGTACTGTGATAGATGCTACTCAAGGATTGGCGTGAATCAGATGTGGATCGTAAAAACTTCTAAAGTTCATTTTGAATGCTTAGAGTCTAAATCTCTCGACTTCTGCAACAGTATCAAAACTTTTGACTTCTCTACAGTTTACACCACCATTCCTCATTCAAAACTAATAGAAAGACTGAAGGAACTTGTTCATCTTTGTTTTATCAAAAAGAATGGTCAACGCAGATATCAATATCATGTTTTGGGAAGAGATAAACCTTACTTTCTTAAACAACACTCTGATTCTAACAGTAAGTACTCTGAGACTGATAGCGTCAAAATGTTAGATTTTCTGATCGACAACATATTAGTTATGTTTGGAGGTCGTGTTTTTCAACAGACATTCGGGATTCCAATGGGTACTAATTGTGCTCCCCTACTAGTCAACTTATTCCTTTATTCGTATTAAGCAGAGTGCATATAGGGCTCCTTCAGAAAAAAGAGAAGAGTGTGGCCAAGACCTTTAATTTCACCTTTCGCTATATAGATGACGTTCTCTCCTTAAATAATTCTAGACGTTCTCTCCGTAAATAATTATAGGTTTGGAGACTTTCTGGATCGCATCTATCTAAATAAACTTGAAATAAAGGAGACCTTAAATTATCTGTGGTATCCTTTATTTCAAGTTCATTTGGATCGCATCTATCCAAATGAACTTGAAATAAAGGATACCACATATACTTTAAGGTCTGCTTCATATCTTGACCTTCACCTTGAAATTGACAATGAGAGGCGGTTGAGATCAAAACGAAACGAAACTAGAGCTGTCGGCAAAGCCGGACTAATACCCCCCGCATTTGCATTATAGTTGTTGCACAGCAGCAAACTGAAATTCAGTATCAAGACTACGATGTACAATATAACAAACATAAATCACATCAATATTACTGTGGATTCATTTATTTTCGTGGGTATCAATTTTTGTGGTTGGAGAGAAATACTGTGTTTTGAGGATATTTGATTTCGTTGTTTTGGCATTTCTTTCTGACAAATCAGTTGATAATTTGACGGTCGTTGAATACTTAACTTCGTGACAAAATCCATGAGAATTGGTACCCCACAAATAATAAAGCATCCACAGTATTTTTTACTGTAAAACAAATAATCGAATTCAATCACTGCAATTCATTTTTCTTTACATGTAAAAATGTAAGTATTGATAAAACTTTTAATTTACAGCTTGTGTATAACTAAATGTAAAGCAGAAAAAGCAATATAAATATATATGCATGAGCACTGTGTCAGTAAGCACTCAAATCAATTTAATAATTATGACAATTACTTGATCAGTTCTGTAAAAATAAAAGAACCGTGTAGCGCAAGAATGCGGAAAGTATCCCCCGCACCCCCGCAATTCTCGGTCTTCTTCATTGGAATTCCACTGAACATTAAAATTTGGAGACCACAGACAGTTATTTTTAATCAGTATGCAAATAAAAGGAAAACACAACATTAAGGATGTCACTGAGATTGTATTTCTATGTGGAACATTGTTGGAATTCCAATAAAGGTCAAAAACTAAGATTTTCCCCAAAAACGGTCATTGAAATATTTCCATATAAGAACTCATCCAAGATACCGATAATTGCGAGGCACGTGCAAAAAATATTACAAATCAGGTGAGATCTACTTAAGTTATCGTGTAAACAAGACTCAATTCTCAAAATCAGTGATTTCAAGTTTTAACAAAAAACTAAGATTTTCCCCAAAACCAATAAGTGAAATAAGAACTCGTCAAAGATAATAATAATTGCAAGACACATGCAAAACATTTGTCAAATCAGGTGAGATCTATTCAAGTTATCGTGTAAACAAGACTCAATTCTCAAAATCAGTGATTTTTTTAACAAAAAACTAAGATTTTCCCCAAAAACGGTCATTGAAATAT
>JAOXYH010286112.1:0-15099 GCA_028566455.1 Botula fusca | reverse complement strand
AACAGATCATTTCAAATACTTTTTAGTACCAATGCAATTCTTTCCACAAAATAGAGAAAAATGATTAAAAAGGGGGAGGTAATCATAAAGTCAAATAGTTGTAAAAAAGAAAAATGAATGATACTTCCAGTTCTCACATGTGATGAAGTAATATTTATCCACGTCTTGATAAAATAATGTGATAAAATGAAATTTTACATGTTATTTGGTTTTTGCTACAAACCTTTTTATTTGGAATCATCTGTATAATGTATATACTTCAACTATCACCCAACTCAACACAATGTTTTGCAAATGAATTTTACCTTCAGTATTGTAGTAAGTATGTTTTGCTTTTGCACTGCTTTATACTAACACTCTTTTTACCAATATTGCAATTTGATAGACCAGTTCAAATTGTGACTTGGTAAAAATTTTGAGCAATAGCAACACTGAGAGGGTAACACCTATTTTTAAATCACAGTAATAAAACTTGAATTTTCGCACTAGACTTGCATAGAACTGCGATACGCATGGTCACTAATGAATTTTCATTTTGCAAAGTACCAATTTAATTGTCATTTAATAATACATATGTACATGTATGAAGCAATACGTTGTTTCTTTAAGCTCAAAAGTATAATTATTCTTTGAGCAATCAAATCTCAAATAAAAAAACCTGCTCATATCACATCATTTAAAAGCTATTCAGGCAATGAGTCACGCGGCGGGAGGGGGGAGTGAACAAAGGTATTTCACATCTTCCCTTATTCTCTTACATTGGATTCAGAGCCGATAAAACTTTTTATATATTTTACATGATGTAGCTTGATCAGAACAGATCACACATTCCCCCGCTAAGCTGTAAAGTATAATTATAGCCATATCAATTTCGTATACTGAATTAAATAAAAGCAGTAAGTACCAACACACCTTAACATATATTGATATGTATCATATTCCAACAATTATACCATATTACAGATGTAGTTTTCTCTATCATACATTCTGGAACTCCGACAAAGGACAGAAGTCTAAGGTAGGTTTTCAGCATACAGATAGGTGTCCGTATAACCTTTAATACAATTGAATAATGATGCAATTTATAGGAAAGGAGTCGACCTTGTGTCAATATTATTTAAGGTATAGAACCATGTAAAAATTTCTTTGAGTTTCTACATGTATCTTAAGTTTTGCAATTTAAAAAAAAATCTGTATTTTTTATCTTCCTCAAACAAGTAGATACATCCAAACTGAAGCTCTCCTCAAAATGTCAGCACAACTTTCACAGCATACCGGTATAAGAAAGAAACGTGCACCAGTCCTGCTATTACCATGAAAATCCTACTTCAACTTTCCGTTTCATTTACCAAAATAGTCTCGATATTGCAGGCTTCTCCAAAATGCTGCTTTACTTGATCAGGAGAGAAAAATTAGTATCGCCTTACATATACAGCTTCAAATTATAATTACCAAATCTTTTTCATGATGATGCACACGTATTGGAAATTTCACATAGCACAATATAGCTCATACGCACTACTTTCACATGCAACACAAAGACTGCTTCCTGTTTTTGGTTTTTGTACATCCGAAACAGATTATAAGGCCGGTCTGTACGAAATGATTTCCCATAGCACATAGCTATATAAGTGACCATTATTACATTTCGATTAATTCTGAAGAAACCTAAAGTTCACTTTCACTGACTGTCATTTTCTCATAAAAACACGTCTCTGTTCAAAAATATCAAAACGAAAGGTTGGAATTACAGTCTTTTTAAAGTTTTTTAACAGTCAAATTTTAAGGGTTGTATACTAAAATTGGTCTTTTTCTACTCTTCAAACATTTTTTCCATTCATTCCTGTCAAGTTACAACATATTGATCCCTTTGTTTATTTTTTATGCAAAGTGAAAGTATCCAGAACTAATTTGTTTTTATGCACTTCTTTTGTCTATGCCAGCAGTCGATTGGTTGATTTAGTGGAGGCTGACCTATAATAGATAACGAAAGACTCCGAGGAACCTATATCGCTCACCTGGTACCTATGCATACATATATGTTATACAGACTAAACTGGTAAGATAATCTGACATTTTGAAAGTAGACAACCAAGGAATGATTTAGACTAAATTTTCTTTAAATTGTTAAAATTTATGGAAGAGAACCACATGAAGAATATTAAGGCATTGTTTTGAGTTCGTAATTATGCTTTTAGTCAATTCTAGCGAAAAAGCATAACTGCTTAATAAGCTAATCGAAGAAATTTCTATTTTTAATAACAGTGGCTTTAGAGGAAAAGTTTATGTATTTTTCTCCTGGTTTATGCCTTATTAGCTGATGAATGTGTAATTTGTATATATGACAAAAATCTGTAAAAGTTCAAACTTGACAAAATAAATAATAATAATAATAATAATAAAATAAATAGTTAAACTCATAAATAAAAAATAAATGTCTACACGGTTTGTAACAATATGTATACTTTATTTTAAGCAAATTCTGGTACAATTCAGTGTAGGGTTGAATTTTTCAAAAGGGGTCACCTAAAAAGGACTACATGTATTTGACCAAGTTTACTTCCAAATGCCCAAATTCAGACAAGAATTTTTAATTAATTTTCTGCCGATTATTGTGTGTATATAATAGCATGGAGATATTATAGTGACAGGAGTCGGAACAAACCGACTTCAAAAGTTCGATCTGCGATGCCGACAATTAGCAAGTAACAATGACAAAATCCCGTGCCAGCATGTTTTACGACTTCGGTAGTACACGTGATGGCGAAAAGTAACTAAATAGACGGATGTTGTCCCGAAGTCCAAGGAACTCGGGCTTACTGCGGGTCGTTTCTTATAAAAAGATCATTTTTGGTATACAATGTATTTTACCCTTTTCGCAGACAGTTTTGACAGTCACTTATCAGATGTTAACACGCTGTAAACGTGTTTAAACGTTAATTTTCAAGTTCCATGATCAACTTTGTTTCAATTTAGTATATAAATAGCGCAAAATATTTTTACTGTCGGTTTCCTGAACATTTTCACATTTTATAAAACATAATCGACCCTACAGCTCCTGCATGTATACCACAGTATTCACTGTACTTTTGAAAAAAAATCCATGTTCCAATCAGTAAATTCAGTTTAAATATGTTCAATACGATTTCGTTTTAGGTTCAAGTCACATTTTTGTTTTTATTGAAAATCGTTTTAAAAAGTTTAAAAAGATGCGGATAATTTTGGATATTAAAATTTCTGTTAACTATATCTAGAGAAGACCAAACTCATATAAATATTCGTTACTCTCGATAAATATTTTCTGGCTTTATCTAATTTTTATTCATAGCCTACACCATCCCACACAACACGGATGACCATTATCACATTGTCCATCTTTTAGGGACGTGTGATTTTTTTCTTCCAGAACGAACAAAAAAAGAGAAGTTATTAAAGGCTAAAACACACCCTTAAAGTACAAGTAGTAGTCAAATATTTTCACAATTTCGTTGAATCTTGGTCGATTTTCAAAATTCTTTCGGTATTGGTATTCTATTCGGAAACGAAAACATAATTATGGTTCTGATGTACCTTGTCTGCTAATTAATTCTGGCGATTACCTGTTCAATTAATATTTAGGTAGTAGGCATCTGATAACCGATAACTATCACGTGATAGAAAGAAATCTGGACGTGGATGATTTCATGGCGGTATCGCAGATTGTCACAAACGTGTTATCAGTGGTGTGTGAAGTGACACTTGTATCTATGATATTTCAATGGGGACGCTGCTGGACTCATTGGGGTGGAATTATGCTACTTTTCTGTTTCCACTCCTTTCACTATAATACCTCCATAATATCTCCATGATAACAGTAATTGTGCTTCTACAGTTGAAGTTTGAGTGCAATACAGTTAAACTTTGAGTGCAATACAGTTTTAGCCATCCAAAAATAGATCTATTTTAGTTACGGCAGCCAAATTGGATGGAAGACCGAATGACCGGGTACTATTTTGAAAAAAGCACCCTCTAAGGACTAATATGACCAACTTTGGTTCCGAATGACCAAACGATTTCAGACGAGATTTTTAATTGATTTGATTAATTTGCATTATTGACCTGACGATTATTGTGTGTGAATAAAAAATAGTTATTACATGCATACTTCTACAGTTCAAGTTTAGTCCAATAGGGTTTTGGACACTTCAAAAATATCTTTTTTAGTTACGGCAGTCATATTGGATGGAAGACGGAACGCCCAAGTACTTTTTTAAAAAGCATCATCTAAGGACTAATACATGTACATGTATGGCCACGTTTCAACTGCCAAAACGGTTTCAGACAAAAAGATTTTAATTGATTTTGTAAAAGAATTATGATTAATCTGCAGTATTGACCAAAATCGGCAATAGTTCAGAGCTGACCATGTTAAACACCAAAACGTTTTAAACCAGTCTGGAGTAAAATAAAGCAGTTTTTTCTTAAATATGAAGAATTTGCATTTGCAGCAGCGGTGACCATATCGGTTAGAACGTAGAGCTGTCCTACACAATTTTGATAATAAACCACCTAAGGGCTATAATACCGGTGTTTCCAAGTTTGGTATCAATTTACCAACGGTTGAAGGCAACTTTTAATATTTCTTTCTTTTTGTTGGAAGGGAGCTTGGGTGTTTTTGTTTTCTCTTTTTGATTTCTTATTAACTCCTGTTATATTCTCAAAGTTCATATTCTAGCCAATTAAATCTTGAAAAAGTCATCAGTCTGGTCGTTTAAAATAAATTTTGGATATTTCACCCTTATTTTCTACTTAAAGAAATAACGGTCGCGTTGCAATATTTTATTTTCAAGATTTGATTAAACGCTCAGACGGTATTACACTGTAACTTTATGAGGCAACTATTACAAATACACAGTAATACCATGGGATATGAAACTGCAAGCACTGTGAAACTCTCACTCGCTCTACACATGTCCCCATATTCGTATGGCCAAACAAACATAAAATAACCATCGGTAAAATATGCATTTGCTCAGATCATGGACCACCAATCTACCAGATATGAATACAGTCCAATCTACCAGATATGAATACAATCCGAAAAAAGACAAAATATTAGTTGTGTACACAAGATGTGGGGGCGGACATATCGTCAAACAAACATGAAGAGTGCTATAAAACAAAGTGTGATACATTTCATACCGATTTTGATGCATCGGATGTGCCCATTTGGTAAATTAATTACTCGTCAGCGATGCTAGGGACAAAAATTTTGGAAGATCACAACTGTAATAAAAAATTTGTAAAAGCGAGAACATGCCAAAATGACTAAAACAGGAAGCAAAAACCATCTACGGACAAAGCTTTGCATGAGGGACATAACTCCGTAGTTTTATTAAATTTTGGAGAATTTAAACACGTTAAATTAAAAAGTATCATTTCGGGCCAGTACCGAAGTAACTCTCGCAACTCTCCAAATCAACCATCCGCAAAATAGGTATAATGTGCATATACTCAGATCATGGACAACCAAGATCCTACATATGAATATAATCTGACAAAAGAATAGTTGCGTACACCAGATGTGGGAACAGACGTATGGTCAAACAAACATAAAAAGGGCTATAACTCTAGAAAAAAATCAACATCCATAAAATCCGTTTAAAATGCGCATGCTCAGATCATGGCCAAACAAGACAAAAAAAAGTGAATACAATCCGACAAAAGACAAATGACTTGTTTGGTACACAAGAAGTGGGTACGGTCATATGGTCAACAAACATGAAAAGTGCTGTAAATCTCGAATCAAAAATCCATAAAATCGGTAGGATATGCGCATGTTCAGTTCATGGCCAACCAACATACCAAATTTGAGTACAAACTACAAAAGGCAAATGACAATTTATGTACAAAAGATGTGAGACGAACGAACGGACGGACGGACGGACGGACAAGAGTATTCTGGTATGCCAACAACTCTGCGAGTGGGGGTATAACAAGATAGTGTGGATATTTACACCAGTAGTCCGCAGGGAAGTTGAAGCCAGCAGTTGTTTTACATTTCACCTTCCCGTCATGGGACGTACACTGTAAAATACAATAACCAATTTCTCAATATTTAGTGTGTACTGAAGCCGTAAACAGCGCCATACAGCTGATATGACACAAAGAAACCTGTGGTCATATGAAAAACAAATAAATTTGTTCCATTTCACAACTTCACTAATGTTTTGCCATACAATTAAAAGATTCAGTCACAGAAACATCACTTTGAAGTTTTCACGCCAACCTCGTGCCATGCCGCCAGCATTTTCATTGGTTACTGTAGAATTAGAAGAAGACTGTTTCGTTTTGGGACATAAATCATGTATATCATCAGTGCATGTCCAAGTAAAGAGCATGGATTCACAGTTTAATCTGTTTAATGAATCACTTATTATCAACTGCGCAAAATCACAAAATACGGTTTAGGTTTTGATATGATTATAAAATTAAGAGTTGTAATAACATATTTTATGGAACAATTAAAGCAACGTTGCCTGCAGGAGGTAGCCCTGGACAACATTGCTGTAAAGTGTTTCTTTGCTATAAGTGTTTAATATGTATCATGTAGGAGAGGTAATATGTGCTTCTACTTACATCTGTACGTATAACTGCAAGTTATGCTACAAACGTTCAAACTGTTTAGAGTATAAAACAAAGTTTCCATCACACGTGTACAAATTGTAATAAATCAACAATGCTAAACATTATTGATAAGATGCTATTATTTCGTGAGAAAGTAAGACTGGACCTCGATATGAGGTCTGTAAGGGAGATAACCTTTCGTTAATGTCTTCACGCGATCCAAACATGGTGGAGATCCGGTGCGTCGACAGGGTAAGCAACTCGAGCTTTGCTTGCATAGCGCGTCATATAATCATTAACAAACGGCCAATCTTTAAAATGTTAAAATAATCATGTCTAGCCAATGAGATTCGTGATAAACAAGTAAGTTGGATCTATGACAGCGAAAATGTCCAGAATGGTTGAAATACAAAAACTAACTAATTTCCGTATAGTAAGTGATAATTTAAGTCCCTCCTCTACATACCCTTGACGGAGCAATTTCTCAGTAAGGTAAACATAATAAACACAACTCCGGATAAATTCTCATAATCAGAGAATACACAGGCGTATCTTAGAAGCTGAGATACAAAAACACCATAAGGATAAATTACTCAGAAGTGGCAATGGGAAGTTGACAATTTGGAAACTGAAATCATCTCCTGTGTTAAAAATCTTTGGTTTTGGGTCGTCCATCTTTATTGATTTTAAGGCAGAGGTCAAGGTACATGTACAAAGTAGACCTTTCAGATTCAGCTTCAAGTTCATTGACATTTTTTATAATGCGTTTCTATGGTTGAAAATTACTAGTATCTGTTAAAAAAAGTTCGGATTTTTATCATTTATATTATGAATGTGAGACAAATTCTGATATTTTACGTATTATGCAGTACAATAATTTTATATTTATTCAATCGTTTTTATAATTTTAGGAACTGGAAATGACATCTTTACGAACAACACCTTCATTCCTTGACTGGACACCACCTCAAAATTATCTGGATGCATTGACCTTTTACCAAAACTATAACAGCAACAAGGATCTAATCAGTTCCCTATACAGATACTCCCCAAAAGACGAAATAACCAATGCCTCCTTGAAATTCATTGTGTATGTACGACCTGTGTTGGCAGCGTTAGCTTTGATTAGCTTTATATTTATAGTCAGAGCTGTTCAAGGAGAGAAGAATCTCTTGAATAATTACTTATTTGTCATTGTCCAGGCACTGTTTGATTTGCTCTGTACGTTGATACCTATTCCAGCTCAACTGATATTTCTACTCAGGGATCAGGTCTACCTCGAATACCAGTATTGCGAACTTTTTCGATGTTTGACCATCTTTGTTCCACAAGGGCTGTATATGCTGTCTCAGTGGACCAAAGTTTTTTTAACTGTCCAACGTTTCGTAATGTTTTATAAGCCGATGAAAGTCAAAGAATTATTTTCTAGACGACGAATGGTACTGAGTATCATCATCATGCCTCTGGTTTTATTCCCAATACTGATCGTTGCAAAGATTACGTACAGAATTGAGAAGTCGGTTGGCATGAACAAGATAACCTATGAACCAGAGTATTACTGTTATCTGGTGTATGACCCAATTCTAGGAGACTATAGAAAAATACTTAAGTTTTTCTTATCAAGCTTTCTCCCTCTAACCATTTTCAGTATTTTTGGAATAGGATTGGCTTACCAAATTCGGAAACGAAAAAATATAAGAAAAGAACTTCAGGGAGGTCGAAATACAGACACTTCTTTGTATAATCTAAGCAGAGCTATTTCCTGGAACACATGTATCTTTATCGTCACGAGTATCCCGATGTTCATTGTTGACGTTTTTGACATAATTATTACTGAAAATCCAATCTCGATTGATGATTTTTTGAAATACCACGACGTCTTGTCCTACTTGGAGATTATCGGAGGTGTCACTGCTTGTGTCAACATTCCACTAACCCTCATAATATTTATATGCTTGAACAGACAAATGCGGGCAAAGCTTCTTAGGACAGTTCTCTGTAATATTCTGTGGAAAAAGGTAAAAACAAAGTTTCGGGCTGCAAATGAAAAATCTCCACAAACAATGCAAGCAGTTGACCAGCTGAAACGAAATTCGCAGAACCAGTTGAAAACTCAACCACAGTAAAGGAAAATTCTAGAAGTAACCCGATGTGAATCCTGAAGTTGCTGTTCAATTTATTACTATACCTCATTCACATATTGTAATGCTACGTAAGGGCGTAGGAGCCGAGGAGCAAGGGGCAAATGCCCCCACCCCTACTTTTGAAAGAGGGGGACAAAACTGTGTTTTTGCACCCCCCCGCCACTTATTGCCAAATATTATCAAGTTTTAAACTGAGTTTAGAAAAAAATAATAAAATGTCAGGTTCAGTTCAGGTTCTTTCTTATTAAGCATTACTAGCTTCAGTTGCAGTATCATTTGTTCCTCTTCCCTTTCCTCTTTTGTCTCAAATAATCAGCTTCAATGAACCAGCTTGTATGAAAGGTAATTCTTTTTATACATCCCCTTCTACCCACAAACAAAGATTTTGCTTAATATAGATTTTCAAATGTCAGTCCGAAATACATTGTCCGCATATCCTCTTAAACAGCTAAACGACCGGCTTGCAGGAATTGTACATAACTTCAATTCGGAGATAACACAATGAAAATTTGCAGGTTGTCAGTGAATTCTTTTTGGACAATTAATAATGTAGAAAGTATGAAGATTTGATGCGCATTTGTTTTCTGTTTGTGTTTATTTTTCTTTTTCTTTTTTTTTTTTTTTTTTGCTTGACACTTTCAGAAGTTTGCCCTCCTCACTTACAAAACCACTCGTACGCCTATCCTACGGATTTTGTGGAAAATTTAGATGTAGTTATCATGTTATGCACGTGTTGTAAAAACATTTAAAACATTTGCTTTACATCGTAAAGCTATTGGTTTCACAGGAAGAGAAAGAAAGTATATATATAGTTTTTGTCTATGTACAACAATAAACGATTTTGTTTCTACAAAAGTCCTTGTTATATTTAATACCGGTATAGAATTAAACGCATCCCCCCCCCGAGTTCTTTTATGAGATATAACATGGACCAAGTAACTCAAAAACTAACATTTATGAGTGACTTTGTCCAGGTTATATAGCACCTTTGCGAATCCTCAGTACGCACACATATATTCCATATATGAATATAGAGTGGAATCGCCACGGCTAAAATGTAGTCTATCTCATTGTGCTTATCAAAGTTTTAAAAAATACAAACGATTAAGGTTAATGATTAAAACACACCTCTGAACAAGAATGAAAAATTAAAAACGTGAAATTGAAAGTGAATGTAAATTTATTCAAATCAATATCTACCATTTTGTTTACATACAATGTATACCGGTGAACTTCGTCTCTCGAAAAATAACCTGATAATAACCCAGCCTCCGGAAGTGCTTTCACCCAGTCAAATTTAAGGATTTCTAATTATGTAAAATATATATTAGAATTATCGTCAAATATCATTACTATAATAATATCTGTCTTTAGCTATAAACTGCTCCAACTTTTACCTGAAACATTTCTAAAACGACACAAAGCAATAGCATTAATCCTTTGCGATCAACGACTAATTATTACGGGACCCTTTTTTTCTCTTTTTTATCACCATGACAAAAAGATAAAACCGACACAACAGTACAGGTGAACAATTAAACTTATATTCTGCCAGGTATCGCCAACAGAATACCGAAGCAACAGGTTGAAGGAGTATTTTTAAATGCGTGAATCCAGACAAGGCAAAGCCTGGAAACATACAATAACAAACCAGGACAAAAACAAAAAAGAACTGAAAATCAAAACATTAAACATGCAGCAAACAAACTAAGTAGAAGCAGACGACACGAGAACCAAAGCATTAGCAACGTGAGCTTTCTCCAAAACCCGGGAGTGATACCAGGTGCTCCGGAAGGGTAAGCATATCCTTCTCCGTTAACGGCACCCGTCACATTGCAAGTGAGAATATCCGGTGAAGTGTCAAGCCCAATTTATCAAACCAGTATATCATGCATCATTACTGCGTTATTTCCAGACATTAAGACTTGCATTGTGACGGATGCCGTTGGCGCAGTGGGAAATACTTTCCCCTCCGGAGCCTGAGTTTTGTGGAGTTTGCGTTGTTGGTGCTTTGCTTCTTGTGTTATATTTTTCTGTTTCTTTTGTTTGATATGTTTTTTTGTCTTTTGTTAGGTTTTATTGCTCGCTCTTCGTTGTTGCGTTTTCCTTGTCTCTGGACTCAGAGATATTAGATAACTTGTTGCTTCGGTGTTCTATTGGTGCTATTTGTTACTATTACTACGGGTCATGCCACTGCTGGTGGGTTTTTAGCCCCCGATCCGTTAAATGCCCAGCTGTATCCCAGATAAGGGAAAGCAGAAAAAAAGAGAATATCCGAAAGAGACAATCGGACCATCAAGGAGTTAGCAAGAACCCACAGGCATCATGTAAAACATGAGAGTTCTTGTTAACTTTCACAGCGTTTAATGTGAGCCTGTATGAACGTCACCCTTATTCTGCACAAATCTAAGAAATGTAAAAAAAAAACTTTGACTCTAAAACTGAAAAAATCCAAAATATAGAGCTACACTACAACTCCAAAACAAAACAACATACATTGTACTGCCGAATATAGAGCATATATATGTTTTACATTAACATAGTTTTAGGAAAAATATGAGATTTCAAAAACATTATAGAGCAAAACGAACGGCGGGACCCGCATTGTTAAAAATCATTTCTTCAAACTGATATCACTCAAATATTTATTGTAACCCACCATTTCAAATGGCAAACAAAACCTGGTAGGTTCACAATTTGCAACAAAACTTTTTCTAAAATCTGATACATTGAATGTTTAACCTTTTACAAACAATGCAGAGTTCTAAGGTTTTGAAATCATTCATAATTTGATCTGTCTGTTTAATTTTGATAATAGATTTGTGTTCTAATTTGACAGTATAAGATGTTTTAAATCAGCATGAAAAAGATATAAAAATTCAAGGTCAATTGTCCAGGAACAATTGATAGGTCTTTCCAGTTCTATAAATGAAAGGTCTATGCCTGTAACTCTATAACTATTACAGATAATGACTAGGGGTCTTCACTATTGGTTCCAATGACCTTTGACCTTGACATTGGTGACAAGGTCAAAGGCCAATGTAATCTTGGTAATTGGTTTTTTTTAAACATTTTTCAAGAATTACAACTAATCTTATTCCAAAGTGTTCTAATTCAAAAGTTTAACAGTTAATTTTATTTTAAATCAAAGAGGAAAAAGATGAAAATTGAGAGGTCAGTCATTAAGAAACATTTGATATGTCTTTCCGTTTCCATAAATGATGAAAAGTCTATGCCTGTATTTGTATAACTATTACAGATAATGACTAAGTGTCTTCATTACTGGTTCCCATAACCCGTGACCTTGACCTTGGTGACGGGAAAGACCTTACAATTGTTCAGAGGACAATTGATCTTTAACTTTTGTTATATTTTGTCAATTCAGCAAGATTTAGGTAAAGTAACTTGTCTTAATTCAAATGTGTATGAAAGTTTGAGATATAAGAATTCGAGAGTAATTCAAATTTCTCACTCCAAAATGCACTCTATTGGTCGTTAACAATCAGTTTTTGTGGATTCTGCAAGAATAGGTACATGTAAGCTGTTAATTTATGCAACAAAGTATGAAATCCGAGTTTTTTGGTACAGATAATGTGAAGAAATTAATAATACTGTTTCCATGTTATTATTTCGGCATGATTAATTTAATGAAACATAATAATATGAAGACGTGAACTGTATCAAGGGCAACAAAACTTTAGACATCTCTACACTTTACACTGCTACTTCTCGCTCAAAAATGAGAGACATATTGCAGGAATAGCTTCTTCTTTTATTTATCCAATAATTTGGTAAACATAGGCATCAATATTTCCTTTGAGACAGAGATAAAACAAACTTTGCTTAATACAACGCCGATTCTTACAATACGTACTCTGAGACTGAATTTTAAAAATGTTAGACTTTCGTATCGACAACTTGACAGTTATGTATGGATGTCGTGTTTTTTTCAGTTGACAGCAGGAATTCTAATGAGTACTAATTTTGCTACTCTACAAGCCGACTTATTCCTTTATTCGCATAAAGAAGAGTACATGCAGGGACTTATTTAGAAAAGAGAGTAACCAAAATCCCTTGGGTTCCCCATTGCTATATAGGTCACATCCTCTCTTTTGAAGACTCTCTGTGTCACATCTGTCCAAACGAACTCGAAAGAAAGTATACCACAGAGTCATTATTATTATTATTATTATTATTAATATTAATATTATCTGTATCATACATTACTTATTTGCATTTATCAAAATATATTTTGATATATTGTATCTGTAGGAAGTGGTCCATATCACGGATATAGAGACGACAAGAAAGAATACCATCATGGATACGGTATGTACAAATATCAGATATTCCGATATATATAATTCTTCAAAATTTGTGACATCTTCGTAATTTTATGAGATAACTACTCTTTAGTATGCACGATAAGCATAACTGTCGGGATTTCATATGTTAAGGGCAGAGGTTTACAACCATTAAGTACGGTTTTGTTAGTTTATACATGTCCCAATAGTGTGACAAATATATACTAGCTGCTCTCCATAAACAGTACAAAAATATAAAACAAATTACCAAACCGCTGATTTGTCCTTATATTCACTTAAAAGGGCTATTGCAGAGCAACTGGCTAAACTTGGTTTGATCCTTGAATTTAATTGAACATATTTTATTGTCAATAAACAACGAATCGCAGCAGACAGAAGATATTAAATCTAAAATGGCCATCTTTCTTAAATCCTAAAAATCCTTTTATTTCACCTTCTTAAATATGCATGTTGTGTTAAAACCATGTTTTAAACATATTATATTCCGCAAGTAGCTGAGTCTGAGCAAGAGACCACTGACACCGACACACTATTGCTTCACAAGCTGACTCGTATTTATATATTGACAACAGACGATCAAGCAAACATGACGAATTGAACTTTTCAACTGTGAACTTTCCCTTTCTTCGGGTAAAACCAATACCACTCCGTCGTGCGATATCTGCATTTCACATTTGATTCGCAAATTTCGTGCCCATATTATGTACAATGACTTCACAACACAACCGAAATTCTGAAACACAATAACTTTAACGGAGTTAGATGTAATTTTTGTTTACATTATTATCATATTTGTCACTATTTGACAGTTGACAGATCGACACGATGTTTCTATCTTAACAAATATCGACAACAGAATACCGAAGCAACAGGTTCAAGGACTAATCCAAAACTCGTGAATCCAGAGACGAGGGAAATGTGTGGAAACAAACAACGAGAAACCAGGACAAAACAAAAGGGAACTGAAAATGAAAAACATGTAGCCAACAAACAAAATAGAAACAGATGACAAGAAACTTCTTCTTCGAACCACATTTTATTAGAATCATCATTGAGTGGTCCCGTTTCAGATTCAAATCCGGCAGCCCCGCTTTCTGTCCAAGATGGCTTCTACTGCTACAAATAGGAATTTCTGCAAGTTGTCATTATGTACAGTATTTATTACGAACTGTATGTGATAGAGACCTAAACTGAAGATACAAGATTATGAGTTACTTAACCTAAATTACGGTTGCTTCTGTCAACTTTGAACTTTTGGCGATTTTCACCGATTGTGCAAAGGACAAGCTGTAATAAAAGTTTAAGAGCCAGTTTTGGCCTATGTGAAAAGTCCAACAATATGTTTTTCAAGTATTCATTTCATTAGCTGAAAGTTGGACTTAAAAAGAAAAATATCAAATGTAAATGTCACAATATCGAATTGTATTTCAATACAATGCTATCTTGAAATTGATTTCTCAATTTTCCAAATTATGTGCATTTTGTAAACATGTTTCAAGTGATTTTTGGTTCTGTAAATATCGAGCTTTACCAAGTTCCAAAAAATAATGTACAAACATGCAAAACATTTAAATGCAATGTACACCTCAAATATAAATGTTAAGTTGGTTTTTAAGTGGGCTCAAGGTCCTTTACAGTTTTGGACATTTCCCTTGTGTCGGTATTTTATTATAACAGTAACGGCCTGGCGAAAGTTTAACGCCAGACTGTCAAATAGCTAGCAACGATAGCAAGCTAGTGGTCAAATAGCCAGCAACGATAGCTAGCTAGTGGTCAAATAGCCAGCAACGATATCTAGCTAGTGATCAATTTGACAGCCATAGGCTGTCAAAGCGTTGAACACTAGCTACAGTTGCGATCAAACATAACCTCTCGCCAAGTTAACTTAGAACAGTGACTGCTCTAAGTTAACTTAGAACAGTTCTGCTGACTGCTTTAGAACTGCTCTAGAACTGTTCTAGAACTAGAATCCTGACTGCTTCTGACTGCTCTAAGCTGTCATAGTCCTAGAACAGCTCTAAGCT
>JAOXYH010286111.1:0-17694 GCA_028566455.1 Botula fusca | reverse complement strand
CTTCTCGTCTGGAACTACTTGCTCAATTCGAACCAAACTTTGGTCAAATGGTCTTTAGGTGAACCTCTTTCAGAATTGTATCCGATGACTCCGCCCGCCAACCAAGATGGCGGCCACAGCCGAAATTAGTTTAACACTGGACCCTATGGGAAATTCATTAAAAAATCTTCTCGTCTGGAACTACTTGCTCAATTCGAACCAAACTTTGGTCAAATGGTCTTTAGGTGAACCTCTTTCAGAATTATATCCGATGACCCCGCCCCAACCAAGATGGCTGCCACAACCGAACTTAGTTTAACATTAGACCCTATGGGAAATTCATTAAAAAATCTTCTCATCTGGAACTACTTTCTCAGTGAACCAAACTATGGTGAAATGATCTTTAGGTGAACTTCTTTCAGAATTATATCCAATGACCCCACCCGCCAACCAAGATTGCTGCCACAGCCGAACTTAGTTTAACATTGGACCCTAAGGGAAATTCATTAAAAAATCTTCTTGTCCATGTTGTCTGGAACTACTTGCTCAATTGGAACCAAACTTTGGTCAAATGGTCTTTAGATGAACTTCTTTCAGAATTATATCCGATGACCTCACTCCCCAACCTAGATGGCCGCCACAGCCGAACTTAGTTATAGCCCCCGCAAACATAGTTTGGGGGGTATATATATATATAGGAATCACCCTGTCTGTCTGTCTGTCTGTCTGTCCGTCCGTCCGTCCGTCTGTCCATCTGTCCACATACCTTGTAAGCGCATCTCCTCCTAAACCACTCATAGGATTTCATTGAAACTTTACATGAAGCTTAAACACAATGTGTAGATTTGCATATAGGAAGATCATTCATCGTGCTTTATTCCAAGGGCAGATAATTCAACTTACAGTTACTGATTGCAGATTTACATGGTAAGTCCTTGTAAGCGCATCTCCTCCTACACCGCTCAAAGGATTTCAATGAAACTTTACATGAAGCTTAGACACAATGTGCAGATTTGCATATAGGAAGATCATTCATCGTGCTTCATTCCAAGGGCAGATAATTCAACTTACAGTTACTGACTGCTTGACTCAGGGGTTTCCCACAACAAGACATGGACTTGGAGGAGGGAGGGGTATCATTTAGTGAGCTGTGCTCACAGTATTTTAGTATCCTAAAACAGACATTGAGTTTATGAATATGTGGGGCTCCACTATACACGTCTATTTTTTGGGGGGTATGCACATATTCGGGCAGAACACCAGTTTCTAGTTTAACATTAGATCCTATGGGGAATTCATTAAAAAATCTTCTCATCTTGAACTACTTGCTCAGTTGAAACCAAACTTTGATCAAATGGTCTTAAGGTGAACTTCTTTCGGAATTATATCTTTCGGAATTATATTCCGATGACCCCACCTGCCAACCAAGATGGCCGCCATAGCTGAACTTACATGTATTTTAACATTAGACCCTATGGGTAATTCATTAAAAATCTTCTTGTCTGGAACTACTTGCTCAGTTGGAACCAAACTTTGGTCAAATAGTCTTTAGGTGAACTTCTTTCAGAATTATATCCGATGACCCCACCCACCAACCAAGATGGCCACCACAGTCGAACTTAGTTTAACATTAGACCCTATGGGAAATTTTTTAAAATCTGCTGGTCTGGAACTACTAGCTCAATTGAAACCAAACTTTGGAAAAAATGGTTTTTACGTGATCCTCTTTCAGAATTGTATCTGATGACCATGCCCCCAACCAAAATGGCTGCCACAGCCACCTATTAACTTTGTCTTGGCAACTGTATGCCAGGTTAGCAATTACAGGCTCCTGGGAGCCTCTGGTTTAAAATAATACGCACATGATGCAAGTCAAAATCTATAGAAGTTATGTTAATTATATTTCTGTTGATGGCTGTGTAGCTATAATCTGACATCTCTATATTTAGACAGTCCATAAGTCCTACAGTCAATATGTCTGACAGATCGTTGTTCAGACAGGTCACCATTGCGACAGCTCATTAGTCCGACAACTCAATATGCCAACTTTTTACCATGACATGAAAGTTTGAAATATAAAAGATGCCCCTCAAATATGACAAACTGAAGTTGAAATACGACACTGATGAAAGTTCCTAATTGTTGATCTAATTTGGTAATCAGTTTGGACCAATGCTAAGTCTGGATGGGGCATCCAGGGCATCAACAAAGTTTGGCTCTAACAACATGAACAATGTTTAATTTACATTTCTTATATATGATTGTAAAATGCAATTGCAGCAGTACAGTGATTCCCAAGGTCGTTCAGATTGTCGGACAAATCCGGTAAAAATTATTGACCTGTCTGACCAGATGTCCGGTGAGTATTTCTGGTCAGGTATGTGCGATAATTTAATTTATAGATTGACCTGGGCGAGAAAAAAATCCAGTAGTCCAACCAGCAAGCGTAATTTGCAGTGCGGCAAGATTTCTCAACTGACGGCACTGATTTGAAACACTGTCACTGAGTATAAAGCCAAGTGACTGCTTAAACCTCAATGACAATCTCTTTTCCCTCTTAAATGAAACAAATTTTAATTAAATCGACAGAAATCTGCTTTGAAAAAATTTTAAAAGAACTGAAAGTTTTGTGCTACATATGGCAGCCATTCAAAACTTACGTTCTACATGGAAGTGTTCATTTCATGGGAAAATTATAATTACTTAGAATTAACTAAAAAATCATGTTGTGTCATAAATAGCTGTTCAGTTTATTATGTCTTTAAGATCAGAGAATATAATATAAATTTCTTTTTAAAGTTATTACTTGCTGATGTCACCAAATATGATAAGTTGCTAAGGTAATTATATGAAAGACATCATCACTTTAAAAAAGGATCTGCTTCCTGTTCTTTCGTTGTATGTTTCTCCAGTTCATTTGGAGCACTTAATTTTGTTGAGTATAAATTTTATTGTGTGATTTTGTACAGATTTAATGTTACTATATTTGGCAAAATGATCTGCAATAGTCCAAATAACATAACAATGATTCTTATTTGCATATTGTGTTATGGTTAAAAATTAATACAGTAAAAGAATTAATAATAAAGAGGATAGCTTTTGCTCAGTGAGACAAGTTTTAGGAATGATTTTTCAATAATCACATAAACCATTATTGCCTTTGTGCAGCACAATTTGTTTTGATATATTGTTTTCTATTGCATTTGATCTCAAAATAGTTTTAAGGTTCCAATCAAAATGTGCTACTAAGATATTTGATCATAAGATTATACAATATATTGATTGTTTAATAATATATATATAGATGTAGATAAAGTATTCATGTTTTTTGTATGATATTCCTGTCCATTTTTATATAATATACTTTTCTTTTTTTTTCCCAAAAAATTGGTCTGGTAAAAATTGATTCGGTCTGGTAAAATTTTTTGATTCACCTGACCGAATGTTCTGTAAAGGAAAAAATACTTGGGAAACACTGGCAGTACATATGTTAGGCAATGGCCACCACAATTTTATGAGGTTTTAAGAATTTAGTAAACACACAGCATGAACAAGTAAGATATGAATTCAAACACAATTACAGACGAGAAGTGTTTGAAGTTAAATCAACACAGGGTCACAGAAGATACCAAATGAAACTACTATAAAGTTTTGCTGTGACAGGCTGACAGCAATCTTGGTCAGAGTAAGAGTCTTCCATACATAATCTTAAAAAGTGACTCACCAAGGATAAGTATTTTGTTCTGACTAAGTTCCTTGCAAAAATTTTTATATGAATTCTTAGAATGTATCCTAAGTTAAATAAGCCCTATCCCGTGGCAATTTAAGTTGGATATTGGGATCATCAGGGTACCACCAGTGATTGTTTTTGGAATATTTTTTTCATAAACTCAAATGCAATGTTGGTCGGAAGTCAATGACAAAAAATCCATTTTCCAAAAGTTTGGCTCAAAAATGAATATGTTAGGAATTAGTTGTTTAAAGGTACCCCTTTTCTTGCACTAAAACAATCCTACTCCCGTAGGGCTCATTTATACTTCGTCACACGACCATCGTGGGATTGTTGTGCGACGATCTTGCGATTTTTGCCTTCTATTGTTTTGCTATAAAAAATTAGGATTGCTGTAGAAAGCCTATTGTGTTTTTGGTATTTAAAGATGATTTTAATCGCACCCCTCTTTCATGACTATCGTGCGACCTTGGTGCAATTGTCGCTTTTGAAGTATAAATGAACCCTTAGTATCATTTATGTATATATGACTCCAGATGATGTGCTTGCACTCTATGTATATTTGACAAAATCAGATGAAGGAAGAGTGTAAAATTCTGCGTCAACAGGCAATGTGTTACTAGCAATTGTCGGAATAACGAACTGTCGGACTTACAAACTGTCAGACCTCTGAGCTATCGGACTTCCGGATTGTCAGACCTCTGAACTGTTGGAAAAAGGGTCATCAAAATATACAATGTAGGTCTGATCCCCCTGTTGATGCTATGTTGCAAATATTTGAAACAACGTTTGGTATGCCACCCTAACATGCCTTTTCGCAGGCTTCCGGTTGTCAAGTTTTCAATGGCGAATGCATTCAGGCATTAATGGCGTGATCGAAGTGAGTGTAATATAATGACTGGATTATCCGGGTTCCTATATGTGTCTTACAGAATCTGAAAAGTTGGTTTTCATAAATATTTCTGTTATGCTGCAATACTGACTAAAAAATATTTTATAGTATGTTTAAACTCCTTTAGTCCTACATGTAGTTGCCCAGCTCCATCAGCAACTCCAAATCTCTTTTTCTTTTCTGTAACAATGAGTTTTTCGTTTTACCTAAGGCAAATCATGTTTTGGCCGCCATTAATTCAATTATGATGTCATGACATCATACAAACTTGTGTTTATAAAATTTTGACTCAATAACCATCATTTTAACATTGCTAATAATGAATGTATATAGCAGAAAGCTGTTTTAAAAACGTTTAATTTTACAAAGATTTCACTTTCGGATGCAGCTCAGACATACAGAAGGACGGATGTTGAAGTTTCTGAATCCATCTATTATAGCACAGTAATGGGAAATTTTATTAATTTGGTGTGAAATGCTTGATCATCATCACTTATTATTGATCAGTGTTTATAATCAAGTAGAAATGTGTACCTGGTTCTGATGTATCATTATGTCTCCCCCCACTTTAGTGGGGAGACATATTGTTTTTGGCCTGTCCGTCTGTCTGTCTGTCCGTCTGTCCGTCACAAAGTTTGTCAGCGCAACTCCTCTGAAACTACTCATCTGATTTTTCTGAAACTTGGTATGTAGCAAGTACATCATATGTAGTTGTGCATATTATCAGGAAATTTTGATCCCCTCATTTTTAAGGGAGTTATGCCCCTTTGAACTTAGAAATTTTCAGTAAATCCTCAAATGACCTTGTCAGTGCAACTCCTCTGAAACTACTCATCCAATTTGTACGAAACTTGGTATGTAGCAAGTACATCATATGTAATTGTGCATTTATCAGGAAATTTTGATCCCCTCATTTTGATGGGAATTATGCCCCTTTGAACTTAGAAATTTTCAGTAAATCCTCTAATTACATTGTCAGCGCAACTCCTCTGAAACTGCCCATCCGATTTGTACGAAACTTGGTATGTAGCAAGTACATCATATGTAGTTGTGCATAATATCAGGAAATTTTGATCCCCTCCTTTTTATGGGAGTTATGCCCCTTTGAACTTAGACATTTTTAGTAAATCCTAAAATGACCTTGTCAGCCCAACTCCCCTGAAACTACTCATCCGAATTTTAAGAAACTTGATATGTAGCAAGAACATCACATGTAGCTGTGCATATTACCTGGACATTTTGATCCACAAATTTTTGTGGGAGTTATGTCTTTGAACTTAGAATTTTGGCTTAACTCCTCATGGATAACCTTGTCAGTGCAACGCCTTTTTAACTACTCAACTGGCAGCACGGGGGGAGACATATGTTTTTGCCTCCAAAAACAAACTTTAATTTATTGACTTTTTCAAAATAACAGGTCACGTGGTACATTCTGAGGGGGTATATAGACACTCTACATGTGACATCGAATCTCATAAATAATTATCTTTAAGAATTATATACAGGTTGGCCGGGCGCTATCCAATATGGCCACCATGGCTCAACATAGTTTAACATTGGACCCTATGGGAATTTGCATTTTCATCAACTCCTCTGAAACCACCGTGCCAATTTTTACCAAACTTTATTGGAATGTTCCTTGGATGGTCTTCTTTAAGAATTATTTCTGGTTTGGCCGGGCGCCATCCAAAATGGCCGCCATGGCTCGACATAGTTTAACATTGGACCCTATGGGAATTTTGCATTTTCATCAACTACTCTGAAACCGCTTAGCCAATTTGAACCAAACTTTCGTGGAATGTTCCTTGGATGATCCTCTTTAAGAATTTTATCCGGTTTGGCCGGGCGCCATCCAATATGGCCGCCATGGCTCAACATAGTTTAACATTGGACCCTATGGGAATTTTACATTTTCGTCAACGCCTCTGAAACTGCTCAGCCAATTTTAACCAGACTTCAGTGGAATGTTCCTTGGATGGTCTTCTTTCAAAAGTTTATCCGGTTTGGTCAGGCGCCATCCAATATGGCCGCCATGACTCGACATAGTTTAACATTGGACCCTTGTGGAATTTTACATTTTCCTCAACTCCTCTGAAACCACAAAGCTAATTTTAACCAAACTTTAGTGGAATATTCCTTTGATGGTCCTCTTTGAAAGCTGTATCTGGTTTTGCCGGGTACCATCCAATATGGCCGCCATGGGTCGACATAGTTTAACATTGGACCCTATGGGAATTTTACATTTTTTGTCAACTTTAAGCCAATTTTAATCAAACTTTGGTGGAATGTTACTTGGATGGTCCTCTTTTAAAATTGTACCTGGTTTTGCCAGGTGCCATCCAATATTGGCGCCATGGCTCGACATAGTTTAACATTGGACCCTATGGGAATTTTACATTTTTGTCAACTCCTCTGAAACCACTAGGCCAATTTTAATCAAACTTTAGTGGAATGTTCCTTGGATGGTCCTCTTTAAAAATTATATCGGGTTTTGTTGGGCGCCATCCAATATGGCAGCCATGGCTTGACATAGTTTAACATTGGTCCCTATAGATGGGAATTTTACATTTTTGTCAACTCCTCTGAAACCGCTAAGCCAATTTTAACCAAACTTTACTGGAATGTTCCTTGGATGGTCCTCTTAAAAAAGTATGTTTGGTTTTGCTAGATCCCATCCAGTATGGCCACAGTGGCTCGACATACTTTTGATCTAATGGCAATTTTATGTTTTTGTCAACTACTTTAAAAATGCCTTGCCAATTTTAACCAATCTATGGTGGAATGGTCTTGGATGACCCTCTTTAAAATGTTTGCTTGGTTTTGCTCGGCACAATCCATTATGGTTTCCACTTGCCTATCATAGTTGAATATTGGACCCTATGGTAATTTACCACCATGACTGGATTTGCCAAAACAACCTTAAGCCAGGAGAGCGATTACAGGCTCCTTGGAGCCTCTAGTTGGTCATCCAAAAGATTTTTTGCTAAAAAATATTAAGAAATAATTCATGAGGGGTATGTTGTTGTACTCATTTACACATGGACTTGGCCCTTATATTCTATTATTTTTTACCAAGCCCATGTGTAAATGAGTACTACAGCATACCCCGAGAGAATCATTTCGATTCTAATAGGACATTATTCTGCATTTTGTGATTTTGCCAGAACATATAGGCCATGTGTTCCTTGTCGCCATTTTTTCGAGAAAACAATTTCAAGTTGATAATTTTTTAGTATTTCAACAGTAAATTTGACAAAACTTACTTTTATATGCACATACATATATGCATGTGTTGAAAGACAAGCAACAGCCCATAATTAAAACCTGTTGGAAGTGAATGAAATGACAATTTGAAATAGAACATCAATGTTTAATGTTATGACTCTCCTTCCCGTAATTTTTAGATTTTTTTTTTTAGGACAGTAGCTGTGTTCAATGTTTACATATTACAATGCTAAGACAGTGGTTGTTAATAAAGTTGCGTCTCTTGACCTGTTGACGTAGAAAGTTGGAATATTAATGCACTAAAACCTGTTTCACAGGCCCGACTAAGACCCGACATCATCTGTGACATTACAATGAGCTGCGAATGTCTATTTTCAGATATAATTATACCTTAAAAATAATATTCTTATATAGTTTATTTATAGCAAATTTCACCCATATGGGTCAAGCTACAATATAACACATAAACAACAGTATCAAATATATACAAAATACAATGAAGAAAACACACAAAAAAAAGTTTCTGAGAACGTATGACTGACATGGACCCTATTTTTAGCTCACCTGGCCTAAAAGGCCATGTGAGCTTTTGCCATCACTAGGCGTCTGTCGTCCGTCCGTCCGTCCATCGTCCGTCCAAAATTCACATTTTTAGTTCGCCTCTACGAAGTAGAGGGGGAATATTGGAGTATCCTCGGCGTCACCGTCCGCGTCCGCAGCTAGTTCTCTGGAACTAAAAGAGCTACAATAATTTTTCTTGGTATGCAGATGCATCAGGGTGCGACCTACATCCACACCAAAATTTGAGGTCACATGACCCATATTTCATGGTTGAATGACTTCAGTTAACTTTAGGGCCCGACATGATTTCTGATACCATGTGGCCTAGGATCATGAAACTTGTGGTGGAGATGTATCTTGGGGAGTCTGTCAGCATCTTACCCAAATTAGGTCATTTTGACCTACATTTCATGCATCACTGACTTTGGGTAAGTTTTACGTCTGAGTTGATTTCTCCCATACTAGGTGGCCCACCATCATGTAACTTGCTGTTCAGATGTATCTTGGGGAGTGCGTCAGCATCCAACCCAAATTAGGTCACTTTGACCTACATTTCATACATCACTGACTTTGGATAAGTTTTATGTCCGAGTTGATTTCTCCCATATTAGGTGGCCCACCATCATGTAACTTGCTGTTCCCATGTATCTTGGGGAGTGTGTCAGCATCCAACCAAAATTAGGTCACTTTGACCTACATTTCATGCATCACTGACTTTGGTTAAGTTTTACATCCGAGTTGATTTCTCCCATATTAGATGGCCCACCATCATGTAACTTGCTGTTCAGATGTATCTTGGGGAGTGTGTCAGGAGCCAACCCAAATTAGGTCACTTTGACCTACATTTCATGCATCATTGACTTTGGTTAAGTTTTACGTCCGAGTTGATTTCTCCCATACTAGGTTACCCACCATCATGTAACTTGCTGTTCAGATGTATCTTGGGGAGTGTGTCAGCATCCAACCCAAATTAGGTCACTTTGACCTAAATTTCATGCATCACTGACTGGTTAAGTTTTATGTCCGAGTTGATTTCTCCCATACTAGGTGGCCCAACATCATGTAACTTGCTGTTCAGATGTATCGTGGGGAATGTGTCAGCATCCATCCCAAATTAGGTCACTTTGACCTAAATTTCATGCATCACTGACTTTGGTTGAGTTTTATGTCCGAGTTGATTTCTCCCATACTAGGTGGCCCAACATCATGTAACTTGCTGTTCAGATGTATCTTGGGGAGTGTGTCAGCATCCAACCCAAATTAGGTCACTTTGACCTACATTTCATACATCACTGACTTTGGTTAAGTTTTACGTCTGAGTTAATTTCTCCCATACTAGGTGGCCCACCATCATGTAACTTTCTTAATTTATAAATCTGCATTTTTACATCTTAGTTTAATTTCTCAGATACTATGTGACCTACTTTCATATTGTTAGGCAAGCTTGTTATAGAGTCAAGCTGGGGAACGAGGCGAACTTTGCAGGCGGTGGCTGCACCTCCGGTAATCTTCTTCTCTGAAACCACAGGGCCAATTAAGACCAAACTTTGGTGGGATGGCTCTTGGATGGTCCCTATTCAGAATTATATCCGGGGTCATGATCGACCATCCAATATGGCGGCTGTTGCTAAAAATAGAAAAAAGGGGTGGTTTCTAAAAAAAATCTTCTCCTCCAAAACTGCTGAGCCAATTATTGTCAAATTTTAGCGAAATGGTCCTTAGGTAGTCCTCTTTCAGAATAATATTCGATGACCCCGCCTGTCAACCAAGATGGCTGCCACAGCTGAACTTAGTTTAACATTGGACCCTATGGGAAATTCAATAAAAAATCTCCTTGTATGGAACTACTAGCTCAATTGGAAGCAAACTTTGGTGAATTGGGCTTTAGATGGTCCTCTTTCAGAATTATATCCGATGACCCCACCCGCCAACCAAGATGGCCACCACAGCGGAACTTAGATTAACATTGGACCCTATGGGAAAAATCATGAAAAAATCTTTTTGTCATGAACTACTTGCTCAGTTGGAACCAAACTTTGGTGAATTTGTCTTTAGGTGGTCCTCTTTCAGATTTTTATCTGAAGACACTGCCCACCAACCAAAATGGCCGCCACAGCCAAACTTAGTTTGACATTAAACCATATGGGAAATTTATGAAAACATCTCTTTGTCTGGAATTACTTTCTCAATTGGAACCAAACTGTGGTGAATTAGTCTTAAGGGGGTCCTCTTTCAGAATTATATCCTAAGACCCTGCCCGCCAACCAAAATGGCTGCCACAGCCAAGCTTAGTTCAACATTGGACCTTATGGGAAATTCTTTAAAAAAATCTGTCATGAACTACTTGCTCAATTGGAACCAAACTTTGGTGAATTGGTCTTAAGGTGGTCCTCTTTCAGAATTATATCTGATGACCCAGCCTGCCAGCCAAGATGACCGCCACAGCCGATCTTATTTTGGTGATTGGTTTTCAGAATGGTATCTGATGATCATGCCTGCCAACCAAGATGGCTGCCACAGAAATTTGTCCACTTTGTCGTGGCAACTGTATGCCAGGTGAGCGATTACAGGCTCCTGGGAGCCTCTGGTTGCAATTCTAATGATTGCTTTATAAAGTCGCAGGCATAAGGCAACAGTTCAAGTTTAGGATCAAGAATAAATTTCAACTTTTGAAAAGGTGACATATTTTTAGAAAATTCAGGGTTAACAGATTTAATGTTTTCTAAAAATTCATTCCGAATAGAATTATTGATTCTACAGTTAAAGAGAAAATGGTCTTCGTTATCCACTTGTGAACATATATTGCATAATCTTTGTTCTCTGGGGATATTTTGGTATCTACCTATTTCAATTTTGAGCCCGTGATTGCTTATCCGAAATTTTGTCAAATTTTGTCTTATTTTTGAAACTATTATTTTGCGATAGGTATTCTTCAATTTTAATATCAGATTTCAGATAACTATATAAGAATAATTTTGATCCATTGGTCATTTTTGATAATTTGTCTAATGTTTTAGCCTTGTAATTTTGTATTATTGTATTTTTTATTTTATTATTTACCCTTTTTAGTTCACCTGGCCTAAATGACCATGTGAGCTTTTGCCATCACTTGGCGTCCGTCGTCCATCCATCCATCCGTAGTCCGTCCGTCCGTCCGTCCGTCCACAATTCACATTTTAATCTTCTCCTCTGAAACCACTGAGCCAATTTAGACTAAACTTCGATGGGATGGTCCTTAGATGGTCCCCTTTCAGAATTATAACCGGGTTTATGATCGACCATCCAATATGGCTGCCGTTGCTAAAAATAGAAAAAAGGGGGGTAGCTTCTAAAAAAATCTTCTCCTCCAAAACTACAGAGCCAATTAATGCCAAAGTTTAATGAAATGGTCCTTAGGTGGTCCCCTTTCAGAATTATATCCGATGACTCCTTCTGCCAACTAAGATGGCCGCCACAGCCGAACTTAGTTATACATGTACATTGTTCCCTATGGGAATTGCTTTAAAAATCTTCTCGTCTGGAACTACTTGCTCAAATGGAACCAAATTTTGATGAAATGGTCCTTAGGTGGTCCTCTTTCAGAATTATATCTGATGACCCCGCCCGCCAACCAAGATGGCCGCCACAGCCAAAACTTAGTTTAACATTGGACCCTATGGAAAATTAATTAAAAAATCTTCTTGTCTCGAACTACTTGCTCAATTGGAACCAAACTTTGGTCAAATGGTCCTTAGGTGGTCCTCTTTCAGAATTATAATTTATATTCAATGACCCCGCCTGCCAACCAAGATGGCTGCCACAGCCGAACCTAATTTAACATGGGAAATTAATTGAAAAATCTTCTCGTCTCGAACTACTTGCTCAATTGGAACCAAACTTTGGTCAAATGGTCCTTAGGTGGTCCTCTCTCAGAAATATATCTGATGACCCTGCCCGCCAACTAAGGCTGCCACGTTTAACCGTTTAACCGGTATTGGTTCGGTTAATACCATTATCCGTTTAAAGATTTGTTAAACGGTTAACCGAATAGACAGTATTATGGTTTTAATCTTTTCTCAGTCATACTTTCTTCAGTCCAATCCATATACAGCTAACATTGTAATAAATTATAGGACTTACAGGTAAAAAGGCACTAATATGAAAACTCTAATGATACATGCATACGTACGCTGGTCCCTAGCAAGTGATTGAATTATATAAGTTCTTTATTTTTCTCTATGTCTGAGCATATATTTGTGTTTATTGATTTGCTACAAATACAGATAAACGCAAACCGACTCTTCATATAGAATTTTCATGGTCCCAGAGCGATTAGCCTCTTTCTTGGTTTATCTTGTACTTTTAATAAGCACTGTCACACGACACTATTACATGTAGCTGTCCTATTTTTGTAATTCTTACAGTGCTTGTCTTCCTTTATGAGGATATGGATCTACTATCAAATGTCCCTTTTCCAAACATAGAGTAGTTCAAGTAAAAGCAAACTTTCACACACCCTTATCAAACTGAAAACGAGTCCGTACATTACAAGATCTTCCAACATTTTATCCTAGTGATATTTTGTAGCTGTTTACGTGAACATGTAGCGTTACTTTCCGTGTCTTAACGTATTATACCCATTGTAATAAATGCATTAATGAATTCTTTTAGATGACTTTGTTTTTGATATAGTTTATTGTGGAGATGGTATCTAAACACAGCATCTGTTCATTTTATTTTAACAAAAGAGTTCAAATGAATTTCGAGTTTAACACTCGTACATTGGTTGAGCTTCTTCAACCAAATTCATCAGTCAAATGTTTCAAATGGAGTTTTTTTTGCAAACGCTTCTTACGGGAGGTCTGTGCATATATTTTGGAACTCTTTCAAGAAAACGTTTCTTTTTCCACTGCAGGGTTGGTCAAACAGACTGTAAAAATTGATTTTTATACAACGATAAGTTCATAAATATTGATTTTTTTTTTACATCTAGACATTTTTGCGTTGATTTTAGTCAGACATAAGGTAGACTAAAGTTTTTTTGTAGATAAAAGTGATTTGTTGAATACTGTGTGTTTAACTGGTACCGGTCGGTTAATGACTGCCCGGTTAAACGGTTAACGATTTTGCTAACCGTGGCAGCCTTACCGCCAACCAAGATAGCAACCACAGCCTAACTTAGTTTGACATTGGACCCTGAGGGAAATTCCTTTAAAAATCTTCTCCTCTGGAACTACTTGCTCAACTGGAACCAAACTCTGTTGAAATGGTCTTTAGGGGATCCTCTTTTATAATGGCTGCCACAACCATCTGTTACTTTTTTCTTGGCAACTGTATGCCAGGTCAGTGATTACAGGCTCCTGGGAGCCTCTGGTTTTAATTTTACTAAAAGTTCTATCGGAATTATATTCAGAAATATTGATATTCATTCCTTCTGCAGTGCAATTTGCAAATGTATACCACGAGTAATTCCCACTATTGTGAACATTAAGATCTTCATTGTGAAGAGCTTTATTCCTTTACCAGTGGGTTAATGTCATTTAAATTAATTCTTGTAAAATACATTAAAACTTGTGTTTTTATAAATGAAGTTAAAGGCAATCTACCTATAGCTATATGATAGTAAAAATTTTGCGGTCATATTATGGTATCATGCTGTTGGCGTCGACATCTGTAGATAGTTAGGTTTCTGCACAATTACTTTTGTTTCAGTGAACAAATTCTTTTGAAATTTTGTGACATTGATCCTTGGTACAAAATAAAGATTGGTATTGATTTTGGGGGTTCTAGCTCTTACCTTTTATGGGGCTTGGGGCCAAATGGTTTTTTTTTTTAATTTTTATACGACCGCAAAAATTTTGCGGTCGTATTATGGTATCACGCTGTCGTCGGCGTCGGCGTCGGCGTCGGCGTATGTGGACAGTTAGGTTTCCGCACGATAACTTTTGTTCCAGTGAACAGATTCTTTTGATATTTTGTGACATTGATCCTTGGTACTAAATAAAGATTGTTATTGATTTTGGGGGTTCTAGCTGTTACCGTTTATGGGGGTGGGGCCAAATGGGGTTTTTCAAATTTTTTTTAATATTTTAACCATTTTTCATCCGATTTTGATGGGGTTTCTTTTATTGAATTCCTTGCAAAAAATTTCAGAGAATGAACTCCTCCCGTATGTCTCTATCTATTACCGTTTTTGAGTTATGAGGGGTACAAAAATGGCCACGCCCTAAATTTTAAAACTTTTTTATTTTTCATCCGATTTTGTTGGGGTTTTTTGCAAATGATTCCTTGTGAAAAATGCAGTAAAAGTTGCCCCAAGCATTTTTGATATCTCTTATGGTTTTCGAGAAAAAAGGGGCTGAAGGGGCCAAAAATGCAATATTTGGGGGTACCATAAAACTTTCATTTTTCATCCGATTTCGATGGGATTTTTTTCATTGGATTTCTCTCAATGAGAGCTTTCGGTTGTATGTCAACAGATTTTTTCTATCTTTTACCGTTTTCGAGATAAAAGGGGCCGAAGGGGCCAAAAACGCCATTTTGAGGGGCTCATAGGATTTTCATTTTTCATCCAATTTTGATGGGATTTTTTTCATAGGATTCCTCTCAATGAGAGCTTTAAAAATGCCTCAGCCGATTTTTTCTATCTCTTACTGTTGTCGAGTTAAAAGGGGCCAAAGGGACCAAAAACACCATTTTGAGGGGCTCATAGAACTTTCATTTTCCATCCAATTTTGATGGGATTTTTATACCCCATGCAACGAAGTTGCGGAGGGTATAATGTTTTTGACCCGTCCGTCCGTCAGTCCGTCAGTCCTATTTTTTGTGAACACAACTCCTCTTATACCGCTCAACGGAATTTCATGAAACTTGATACGTAAGAAGGACATGCTGTGAGGAAGTGCATATTTAAAGGAAATTATGCTCCAACATTTTTTCCACAAGTTATGCCCAGTTCAACTTAGAATTTGCACTGAAAAGTGACCAATCTGCTCTTGTGAACACAACTCCTCTTATACCGCTCAACAGAAGAACATGCTGTGGAGAAGTGCATATCCAAAGGAAATTATGTTCTCACATTTTTTCCAGAAGTTATGCCCAGTTAAACTTTGAATTTGTGCTGAAAAGTGACCAATCTCCTCTTGTGAACACAACTCCTCTTATACCGCTCAACAGAATTTCATGAAACTTCATAGGTAAGCAGGACAAGCTATGGAGAAGTGCATATCCAAAGGAAATTATGTTCCAACATTTTTTCCAGAAATTAGGCCCAGTTCAACTTAGAATTTTCACTGAAAAGTGACAAATCTGCTCTTGTGAACACAACTCCTCTTATACCGCTCAACAGAATTTCATGAAACTTCATAGGAAAGCAGGACAAGCTATAGAGAAGTGCATATCCAAAGGAAATTATGTTCTCGCATTTTTTCCAAAAGTTAGGCCCGGTTCGACTTAGAATTTGCACTGAAAAGTGACCAATCTGCTCTTGTGACCGTAACTCCTTTTACCGCTCAACAGAATTTCATGAAACTTAATAGGTAAGAAGAACATATCTAAAGGAAAATATGTTTCAATATTTTTCTTGAGAGTTATGTTCTGTTGAACAAAGAAATAACACCAGGAATTGACCTTTCTCTTGTCCTGTCTTGCAATAAAAACAAAAAATTTACAAATATCATAATCCACTGAATAAAGTAAGAGAATCTAAATTTCTACCATTAGTACCTTCTGTGATTATTCATATCTTGAATTATATGCAGTCCTCCATTCCATGTATGGGCGTGGGGTATGTGAGCGTGCTCACTAGGTTCTTTAATTTTCATTAGATTCCTCTCAATGAGAGCTTTAAAAATGTCTACAGCCGATTTTTTCTATCTCTTACCGTTTTCGAGTTAAAAGGGTCCAAAGGGACCAAAAACGCCATTTTGAAGGGCTCATAGAACTTTCATTTTTCATCCAATTTTGATGGGATTTTTTTCATTGGATTCCTTTCAATGAGAGCTTTAAAAATGCATGCAGCCGATTTTTTCTATCTCTTACCATTTTCGAGTTAAAAGGGGCCAATGGGCCAAAAACGCCATTTTGAGGGCTCATAGAACTTTCATTTTTCATCAAATTTTGATGGGATTTTCTCATTGGATTCCTCTCAATGAGAGCTTAAAAAATGCCTACAGCCGATTTTTTTCTATCTCGTAACGTTTTCGTGTTAAATGGAGCCGAAGTGGCCAAAAAGGCCATTTTGAGGGGCTCATAGAACTTTCATTTTTCATCCAATTTTTAAGGGATTTTTTTCATTGGATTCCTCTCAATGAGTGCTTTACAAAAATGCCTTCAGCCAACTTTATGGTCTCAAACACATTATTGCATCAAATGTATTACTGTATCAAACCTATTACTGTGTCAAACCTATTACTGTGTCAGACCTATTACTGTGCCAAACAAATTATTGTTTCAAGCAAGTACTAGAAATATATTTATTTGTACTGTTCTGTTGTCGACATGCTGCGGTCGTATCATGCTGCGCTCGCGAAGCACCTCAGTTCAATTATTTTTTTCATTTTTCATCCAATTTTGATGTGTTTTCTTTTATTAAGCTCCTAGACAAAAATCATATTGAATGGACCCCCCTTTTCCATATGACCCTATGTATTATAGTTTCCAAGTTATAAGGGGGTCAAAAAAGGCCATGCTCTAAATCTTGAAACTATTTAGTTTTCATCTGATTTTGATGAGATTTTGTTCGTTGGATTTCTCTCAGCAAGAGCTTTTAGTTGAATGCAACAGATTTTTCCTATCTTTTACCGTTTTCGAGATAAAAGGGGGAGAAGGGGCCAAAAATGCCATTTTGAGGGGTGCATAAAATTTTCATTTTTTATCCAATTTTGATGGGATTTTTTTCATTAGATACCTCTCAGTGAGATCTTTCATTATTGTTTGCAGCCGATTTGTTCTGTCTCTTACTGTTTTCTAGATAAAAGGGGCCGAAGGGGCAAAAACACCATTTTTGAGGGGTGCATAAAATGTTCATTTTTCCTCCAATTTTGATGGGATTTTTACCTGCGTCGCCAACGGCGGAAGCAGGTCTAGTAGCCGCTTGACTCCGTCCGTCCGTCTGTCCGTCTGTCCGTCCGTCCGTCCGAAACACGTCGTACACTAACTTAAAAACGCCTCATCCGATTCTTCCCAAATTTTGACACAATGTAGGGATTGGTGATGCCTGGTTCCCTTTCGTTTTTCCCGAATTTTTTATTTGTCGTTACGGAGTTATGGGACTTTGATTGCGCAAAATTGGCATATTTTTTACATGTCGTACATTAACTTAAAAACG
>JAOXYH010285006.1:0-15102 GCA_028566455.1 Botula fusca | reverse complement strand
AAGATCAAACGAAATTGAATGCACAGTAAAGACAGTTAACATTTTTTTTTAAATAAATCTACTTCAATTGTTAATATAATATAATAATGGTATTTTTAACTATAATTCTTTGTTTCTTTTGCAAAATTTGATAACGAATGTATTATTCAAAACGAAATACTGCTGAATTTGAATATTTCCTTCTAGAATTCATTTTACAAACATTTACTACAAATGTCGTATTATAAAATCACTTGAAATGTATCTCAAAGTAGATAAAAAGATTGTAATTAAACATACTGGAAGTACAGTTGTCGAGACTCGATAAACATTTTGCTGATCCAGTCACTGACTCAACGTAACATGTTCCTTGACCACAATCATACGAATAACATTGGCTAGCTGAAACAGGTTTTCTATTTGAAAGTATAATTCAACCTTTACCTTGTTCAAATTCCCCTAAAGTAAACAAAAGTACGGAGTTATCTCCGTCATTCCAAGCTCTGTCCGTAGATGGATTTGGCTTCCTATTTCGGTCATTTTGGCACGTGTTCACTTTGACAAAATATTTGGTAACTGTTTTCGTCTTCCAAAGCTTTGGTCCCCATCATCGTTTACGAGTAATTAATTTACGAAATGTGCAATAGTCTCTACATCAAGATAAATGTGATAACGCAAAAACTGAAAAAAATTGTCCGAAAGACGAAACAGAGAGAACAAGATGTGTTTATGAACTACTAATATTCCGGACAACAACATGGTCAAGGTTAAAGGTTCTTGCCACAGACAGACAAACGCATAGGGCAAAAACTATGTGTCCTCGAATTTTGATTCCAGAGACAAGAAAGGAAACAAACAACATCAAAGATAACGATAAATACATTTTTAAAATATTACAAATAATCCCAAAAGTTGTCAAGCAATGATTATAAAATTTGATTAATCAGTCTCTTCTCATCTCTGACACACATGGAATTAAACATACTTAAACATTTATCGCCAGTCCAATAACCGGGACAGGTACAAATAGACTTCCCATCTCCATCAATAATGCATGTTCCTCCGTTGTAGCAGTAGCAACTGTCAGCTGCAATATTGCATTACGAGCATTAATTGACCCTTATGTATTAATGGTCATAAATATATTTCAAAGGCAATTTATTTAACGGAACATAACATCTGTCATAAATACATTATTTACATTTCCCTAAATTCGTCAAAAAATAAATTTTATATCTGTTTAAAGTAGAGATACTGGGTGCCACCTTTGAAGCAGGAACTGCTTACCATAACCGAGTACCTAATCAGACTTTACCGCCAGTTGTTAATGGGATTCCTGTTCTTTAATTCCTGTTTTAGTTTCTGTGTTATGTTGCATGATTATTGGTTGTCGCGTTGCTATTTGTCTATTCACGGTATGTTATGTTGACTTTTGCGAGCTTGGATGATGTCAATTTGGTGTCTCCTATATTTATTCAGTTATACAATGCTTTCACTTTGTAACCTGTACAAATCGATAGTCGACATTCCGAAAATGCAAAAAAAAAATCGTTCGCCCTCCATCATAATACGTTTGCAAAACATTTTTATAGATACATATGTTTGTATCTGGTATAATACTATTTGTAGCCTACATCATGGTACTAATGTTACTTGAGCTATACATCTTAGGACCTAAATAAATTTTTCACGTCATATCAAAGAAATGTTGAAAAACCTCGCAGTTCTATATTTAGGACATTATTTGTAAGGATAAAATATATTATATTCATCGTTTCTTTTTATATTGTTCTGGAGTCTCTTCCTGTTTTTCTTCTGCATATATTGATAAAATCGCATGACTCCGTCGTAATAAGTCACCAAATCTTACTGATTTTGCTCAATTTTATTTTGGTTTTGTTTTATGAAATTTTATTCAAAATTAATGGTGACATGTAAGTTCCATCAATATTGTGTGCAGCAAAGATATCAGGAGAGTTAGTCGTAATATTCTGAAAATATTACTGCTATGCCAATGTAACTATCACGCATATTTGACACTCTGCGCTAAATTCAGCTAAGAGGATAATTATCATGGCGATTTAAGCATTAATGTTTGCATAATTATCTTGCATTCTAGCACGATAATGTCTTGAAGTTCCATTGCTTTTTTCAACACGTCAAAACATTTTATAACTTTCTCAATTAGAAGTCGACTTTACATGTTATGTCAGCTCTAAGAAATACAGGACAATAGCACAGAAACCGCGCATAGTTGACGTGCAATAACAGGGAAACATAATTATTTTCAGTCAGAAGACCTTTTCAGAAGATGTCTTGAAAAGGAATATGTCGTTCATCGTGGCCTATATCCCAACCTTTCTGTTATCAACAATCATTGAAAAGAAAAATAATTGAAATCATGTCTTTCTCGTGTAGTATAAAATGTGTACCTTAATTTAAATACTGATAATTGACGAAGGAAACTTTATAATAGTCCCTTAGCTTTTATATGTATACTAATGGCTGCAATTATTTTATTGCTAATGCAGAAAAAATCAAATAAACACATACAAGAACACCTTTGAAGGTCCTTTTCCCGTATTGAAATCACATATCTTCCGTCACTACATCTTGCTGAGGTACCCAGATTAGCTCTGTCGGTAAGCCATCTCCAGAAAGGAAGAATACTACAGTTGCAGCTTAGCGGATTAAACTTCAGAGAACTTGAATATCAATTAAATTGTGAAATTTATTTAAAGTTTGTATTCATACATTTTTCAATAAACTATCACTGTTGTTAGCAAATTCATATTCATCAGGAAAGAATTTTAATGAAGGTCATATGATTTCGTGAGGAAAGAATTTTAATAACGGTCACATGATTTTAATGAAGGTCACGCAGTTTTTCAAATTTTTATCCTTAGCATCAGTCGAGTAATTAATTTACGAAATATGCAGATTCGATGTATCAAAATCGGTATGAAATGTATCAAACTTTGTTTTACTAACACTGAGTCGATGCCATTGCTGAGGAAGTATTAGTCCCCGAGGGTATCACCAGCTTGGTAGCTATTATTTTGGTACGGGCCCCAAGATAGTTGTTAACTTAACGTGTTTAGAGTCACCAAAGAAAACTACGGAGTTATCTCCCGCATGCAAAGTTTTGTCAGTAGATGGTTTTGGCTTCCTATTTCGGTCATTTTGGCATGTTCTCGTCTTTAGAAATTTTTGATAAGGGTTGCGGTTTTCCACAGTTTTGATCGCTGACGAGTAATTAATTTACCAAATGTGGACTCCGATGCATCACAATCGGCATGAAATGTATCGCACTTTGTTTTAAATTATCGTAACTATTTCTACTCAAGGTACATAATGTCAAAATTGAAATACCTTATTGAAACTCAACAAAAAATGACCTTAACAAATACTAATATATAGAAAACACATCGGTCGTAATATATTTTCAGCGCGTATTAACCAACTGAATACTCACAGAGTATTTAATTGAGAAAGGTTTCCGAATGCGTTTTCTTCGATAAGCATTATGTTATTTCCGTTAAGGCTTCTGTAAAAAAAGGTTTCTGGTAAGAACACGTACACGTTAAAGCAAATTTTCATGCTAAAAATAAGTCTAATATGCTGTAGGAATGAAACTAAAACAAACCAATTCTTTTTCAAATAAAAAAATCCCAAGTGAAAATGGAATGGATGCAACAGTAGTATTACTGCAAAACATATTCATGGAATTAAATAATTTTGTGTGGGTCAAATCAATAGAATAGTAAAATGCATGCATTTGATAAGTTGGAGACAGTACCAGTTTCGAGGATAAAACTACAGTTTTTGCATTGTCTCATGGTTCTAAATTTGCCATTACTCTGATGTAGTTTAAGTAGTCTAAAGATATGTACACATAAAATAAAGGCTTTATGTTTTTAATCTTCTACTCATATATTTTTTGTTTTTGCTGCAGAAATTATTCACCATAACAGCTATGAAATTCTTTTTTCAAAATCTTTATGAACTTTAAGCATAAAAAAATAAAATGCCATGAAAGTCTACCATAATCTAACCATGTACTGTCCACAGCACCAAAAGGAAGGCATGGACTGATTAGTCGAACAATGTTTCAAAAAGTATTGACCTGTAAAGCTATAAAGGTATAAGTCATATATATCTCACTTTCAAAATAACAGCTGTATTCACATAACGTGAACGTTAAATTAACGCATATTATAAACTGATAGTTAAACATGTATTTTGCTAACATACGTACATCTTACTTTTTTATGTACTTACATGGAATACAGGTTGTCCATATTTTCAAATAGATGTGCATATAAGACTGTGGTTCTGTTATAATCAAGTCGTCTGAAAACATTTATCAATTAATTGCTTTAATTAATAAACATGAATCAGTCAGTTAACTGTCTCGACAATGAAAGTAAAACAGACGAATAGCACTTCAAGTGATACTAGCTGCATTCCATCAGTTGAATAGAGGATAACAGATAGTAACTTTTGAAATGTTCACAAGTGTCGTAAGAATAATAATCGAGTTTAAGACCTTGTCAAGATATCAGATATGTAACGAAAGGTGAAAATATATACTTACAAATATCTTAGTTGTCTGAGATTTACAAATGCGTTTTATTTTATGCTGGTAATTTTATTGTTATGTATATGCCTAGAATACAAAGTAATTTTTGATTAAGATGTCTTTTTCCTATCTTTTCTTTGGTACAGAAATTAATGAACTTTTACTTAAAACTGTTTCAATATATTTTATACAATTAAGTGTGAAGAAATCTCAAAAGATATAATACAGAAAACATATCCAATATCACTTACACTTGTTAGTTAGATATAGTTCCTTATCATACACTATGCAAGAATATGCTTCATTTTGCACATACTAAAGCTGGACATAATTATCGCGTTTCAGACCATCCGGAAAGTAACCCTTTATCGAGTGCGTCTCAGGCAAACCCGGGCAGCTCACCCTTTATCAGAGGTGTCTCTTTCATCTCTTATGACGTCACCGTTCCTTTCGTCTTCAACATTTTAAATAAATTTATTAGATTTTCTCATTCATTTGTATTTTTCCCCATTTGGTTCAAAGAAATTCTACATTGGACAATACTAAATGTACACGTATAGATGGAATAAAATGTAATAAATAGATTTACATGTTATTTTATTTATTTATTTATTTATTTATTTATTTTTATGTCGGCCCCGCTACCATCTTAGGTTGGTTTCCATGCCAATGTGGAAAAGACCATATATTGATCTCATGAGTAGAGTTTCAAAAGAGAAAATAATATAAATTTTACAACACAACTTTGGACACACTTGCCCATGATTTCAGCGGTGACAAATAAATACAATAAATGTCAATGGAAGACATGCGACGCCCGCTTCAACACTACAGTGATGTTCTGAAAGGAAATCAGATTTTTGTCATTCCTTTCACAGTAGATGTAACTATTTTATTCTGCTGGTGCAGAAATTTCGATCAGTCATGAACTTTTTTCCAAGAGAAAGATTCGGAGACAGTGAAGATCAGCTTCTCTTTTACACATATATTTAGACTTAGACAAGATATTCAGACTAATGTTCATCAGAGTTATTTTTACTCATATATCTACTCACAAGTCTTCTAAGTTTGGCATAGCAGCAAACATCGATGAGTCGAGTACTGATAGTTTGTTACCGTTTAAATATCTGCAATTACACGAACGGATTGAAATGTTGAATCGATTAAAGTGATTCCATTACAAATGTAATTCTTAAAATTACTATTGCTTGAAATACTAATAAAGTTTAAAGGGGCCACAATGATTAAAATAATCGCGTGCCATTTGGTGAAATCTTAATCCAGAGAATATCCTCAGTTGTCAGTGCTCCATACACCCCATTCGGTGTCATTATGCAGACTCTACTATTAAAACACTAGAAATTTGATATCACGCAATCGGATCTGTGATATAAATTTTAAATTATTTTGTTATCTTCCTCGGGATATACAACTTTATTTTAACAGTAACAAAAAAAATAAATAAATTGGGGTGTAACGCCACTAATGGTAGTATTTCAGCTACATGTATATCGTTGCGGTCAGTTTAAGTGGAACCGGAGTGCCCGGGTTGTAACCGCCGATCTTGGGCAGGTTACTGAAAAAAACCTTATCACGTCCGGTTGCACGTCGATTGCACCCTTTTTGCTGCACGAGGTAATAGGTGATACATAGGCAACTGGTAATCAAATGTGACACTATTAGATAAGTGACATATCCATACAAACATAATATTCGTTGTTTGGCAAGAAATTGTCATTATCAATTGAGTATGAACGAACGTTATTGTCCGATTTATTTTGCGAATCTTTAACATTGTATCGCATTGTGTATGCTTAAATATTTCCATTATATTATGTTGGAAGATAATTTGATATAATTACAATTTATATATTTATAATATTTAAATCCTTAAATTGTTTTCTATGTCATTTTATTTGTTAGGTAGGTATAAACCTATTCACAGTAGTTTTTTGTCCTTTTAGGTACAACACAATAGTGTCATGGTGTAGAAATGCCTTGACACTAATACATTAATGTAGTTCTTTCAACGGAATAAACATATTACTGAAAGGTAGAAATCCATTAGGATATTTATGTACCCCAGAAAGTCTGCACACCGGAATAATAGTACGCTGACATATTTATTAATTTAATATATTCATTGATATAGTTTTTGTTTGTTGCTTTCGGTGCTAGTCTGTAGTTCGGCGTGGTGTGATATTATTTATAATTGACTTTTAATTTTTCTATAATGAATTCCCGAAAGGCACAATAAGACCATATCGTTCTGTAATATAGAAGAAAAGATTATTTTTACGTTTAGCAAAAGAAAAAAGAAACGAAAAAGAAAAAAGAAGGAAAAAAAAACAAACGAAGTAAAAAAGATAGTGAACGTCAAATTCATTTTAATGTAAATTATAGTTTCATAAGAAAAATAAAAAATGGGAAAAAAACAACTCACAAACCTACGGTTTGGAATCAACAACAGCGGTAGCTGACCAAAATATATTTGCTGTCCAGCAGACAAAATCAATGTTGTTATCATTGATCGTTCATTACAGCAACTAAGCTGATACTACAGTAACTGCCGGTTGACTTTAAGTCTCGAGGGTTTTACCAGCTCTGTAGTACATCGGTATTGGAATTAAGTCATTTGATACATTTCAGACACAATTTTACTGTAATATCAAATTGTTAAATTTTCGGACCGTGATGTATCGTCTTCAGTCCACAGGTATCCTTAGATAGATTTTATCGGTGCACCTGGTCCACGTTCCTGGTTTTAGTGGAGTCTGAATTGCCCATTTACCTTTTACGTTTTATGTGATGTTCTGATTTCATATCTTTTTATATGTTCCAAGTTCTTGGCTTGGTCTTTGCCCCTGGATTTTCAAGTTGTCGGTCTTCCTTCTAAGCGCTGTTATCCCTGACTTCTGATTGTATCATTTTTATTCCTTTGGTTTTAATGCTATTCTTCGCCCTGTTTTTGTTTATTTATTTCATTTGTTTATTTTTTTGCTTTTTTTTGTTTTGTTTTTTTTGGACCCCTAAACTTTTGATCAATATCAACATCTTCCAAAATGGCTGCTACAAAATCACTTCTTTTTATAAGACAAAATTACATCAAAGTTCAAGGCAATAGTAAATTGTATCTATGCACGAATACATTTTACACATCATAGTATTTTGAAGTGCTAACATTTAAGTCATACTTAAATATGAGTCAATGATTAAGATGTTGATGAATATATGCAATTACGGTATGTTTAAGCAAGTTAAAGTTAGATAGTAAATCAATAATAGGATAGCAAAGAGTACATTTCAACTTTATATTCTTTATCCTGACAAATCCCTTTAAAGCATAATACATGCTTCGAGCAACATTTCTATTCCCAAATAAATATTAATGTCGTAAGGTTTGGAAAGTAAGACTGAAAAGCCAAACTGTACAGCAAGAGAAAAAGATTTTTTTCGAACGGCTGCTCAAAAATAATACGTTATCACTACATAAGCGTAGGAGTGGTTTTGTAATTGGGGGAGGGGGACAAACTTCTAAAAGTGTCAAGCAAAAAAAATAAAAAATAAAAAATAAATAAAATAAAATTTTAAAAAATAAATTAAAAAAATAAACCATTATATCTCTAAATCGTGTTCACTACAGGTGCAGCTGAACAGTAATGTTAAATAAGAAAGAACCTAAGCAGAACCTGACATTTTATTTCTTTTTCTTCCAAAAGCCTAAACAATCAGTTTAAAACTTAAAAATATTTGGCAATAAGTAGGGGCATTTGACCCCCTTGCCCCCTGGCTCCTACGCCCATGTAGCATAATACATTAAACCGTCTTAATACCAACTTCAAAGGACAATTAAGATTTATTCGTTATAATCGTATATTTTTACGTGCATTACTAATAGCAGGATAAAGGAAAGCAATTCGTTCTAAGTGTAATTTTATTATATCCGTGTTCGTTATAAGCAGGTTTTATTGTATATATATTTAATTCATTTATTATTTCCTAAACATTATGAACATTATACTTAAAACACTGCTCCTGCCTATATGGCATAAGTGGTCATATTTTAACACACGTAGCAGATGTAGACATGTACAGTACATATAACGTTCAACATTACCATATGAATGATACACCATAGAGTCATACACAATGACGCATTGAATTATACACCATAACCCATTGAACGATACACCGTGCGCATTGAATGAATGATGAGCGATATGGACAGTTTTAAATATTCTGAATGCTAATCCATAGAAAAGACCGATGATTGATCAACGATACAGGCCTTTAACGTTCAACATTACCACATGAATGATACACCATTGAGCTATACACAATGACGCATTGAATCATACACCATAACCCATTGAACCATACACCGTGCGCATTGAACAATTCACAATGAATGATGAGCGATACGGACTGTTTTGTTTAATTGTTATGGATAAAATATAAAAAATGAAAAGAAATAAAAATAAATCAAAGATTAAATAAAAAAATGAAATGTACCTACAGTACATAATTGAATTTTTTTACTGCTAACCCATAAAAAGGCCGATGATTGGTCAATGTTACACCATTCCTGAATGACTCATACACCGTAACCTATGAGTGATTAAACCATTACCGATGAACCATTGAATCATTACCGATTGAAGTATACCACACACTATACACAGTTTTATGTTGAACTTTTCAACCGCTGTAGCCAAGAGTACTGCGTAAATCGACGCTCAGGACCTTCTTAAACTTGCCTCTAGGTAAGGGCTTACCGCTCATTGTTGAAACTTTACAGCAACGAAAGCGTTTGCCTTTGGTTTCTGATGAATCTTTGGTATAATGTGATTTTGTCACATGTGTATCGACCTTACATATTCTCTTTTTCGAAAGTATTCGAAAGCGAGTAAAAGGATATAAGTTACAAGTTAAAGTAGACCAAGCCTTAGTCAAATGATATACTGTCCTAATATGACGTGCTTTTTTCGCTTGTGAAAGATTCCTGATATATAATGACTTTTTTGCGCTAAACGTGACTCTCTGGAATTTGTCTAGATCGACTGCGATGGAAACGTGAATATAGGGGAATGGACCGTCGGTCGACAATGATGTCAACGTGATTGTCCGGAATTTGTCTGGATTGACTGTGATGATTATCGTCTTCTCCTGCGGCTATCTCTAGCTGCTTGGTACTTAAGCAAAAGCCATAACCGGTTGACAAGGACTTATCACCAACCTGACTCCGACTATTATATCAAATTAATTGTACAGCATTGGATATCAAATTTTCACAAGCAGGTTTGTGTCCGTCATTTGTTTTCAGTCGAAGTCCATAATTTGTCTTTGAATAATTCATAGAAAGGAGCAAGTTTGTTGTGGTTCTATTATGGACACCATCCGCATAATGTTTACCTCATGCTATAGTTTAGACTAATGTAAATGTCAAATAAACTTACCCTTTGCCTAAAATATTTATTTTGGACGAAAATATTTTTCAAGTTCCAGTTTGTCGATCATTTTGATATATAAATGTCCTTTAAAAATACAATTAATTGGTGTGGTATCTTGCAGAAATAGTCATAATTTAGTCAAAATTTATCGACAAAAATCTCGCTATTAAAGAGATGGGAAATTTTAGCTTACACACACTGGTTTTCCGTTTTAGGAAATGTGAGTCTACCACCAGGTTTATTTCATGAATTAAAAAATTAGTAATTCTAGTACAAATAATGCCAAGATCCTTCATTGCAACAATCCCGTGGTTTAATTAATCTTAACAAAATGTACACTCTGAAAGACATCAAATCCCCCATGTAACTTTATCAAAGCAAAAAGGTTTCCTCAAAGCATGACATTCGGAGAGCTGAGTCACTGATTCAATTTGCAAATTACATAATAAGCCAATGTGTAAATTTTTCGTTTGACATCAAAATGCTACAAACAGGATTTTTCAATGACTGCTATAATACAGATCAAATCAAATAAAGTTAATACAAAATTACCAGCTGATAACTACGTTTTCCTAAATAAATGATAACCTTTTAACGATGACCTGCGGACATTTTTTATGTAAGCGTTGTTCATTATTTTCGAGTGATTTTTACTCAAGCCCGTGGGGGTCTTGAGTTATCTATAACGATGATAAATCCGAGAATCGCAAAAAACAATCATTTAAAATTTAGTATTTTTAAACTCATACAAATAAAACTGAAAATAGTTTTTCATGTTTTTATACAAAACAGCATGATTAGCCTGCAACTTGAGTCCAAATTTGTAAATATTTCGCATCGCGAATAAATAATACAGTGACAAATGCTTCCTGTTCTCACTGAGACGGCTTATCAATGTACAACACCTGACGAACGGGAATAATTAACGTAGTGATCTCCCCTTCTACTTTTTCGTAGTCTTCGCATAGGATCAACAAAGTCGACAAACTAGTCATTCAAGAAAGTTTCTCTCACCTAGATTGTCCATACAGACGGAACAACAATAAAATCGGTGTCTACTATTGATCCACGAAATTCTGTTAATGGCAAGAATCAATTTCAGTGTACTGAAATTATGTTTGTATAGATGACCATTGAACAGTTGAAACAAATTCTTAAAAAATACATGTATCGCAAACCGTAGTCTTGTAAATAAACAAAGAGACATTTGTATACTGTTTTTTATGTTCTTCTCACAAACCGTTTTGAGAAAATTTCATTTCAATCAAAATACAAGACGTTAATCTACTGTTTACAGAAATGTAACATATATAATGATGAAAGAGGAAGTGTAAAACGACTGATTGTCCAACAAAAACGATATAAAAATATGTTAAATAAAAATAAACCATGAATAAAGTCAGTCTAATGATCCTCCAGACAATGGCAGAATATGACAGAAATACTGACATATTGACCGAGTTTCTGAAGTTTTGTCAGATAAATCTTTTTTTTCCAAAAGAAAAAACTTTTAACAGTTTTACGATATTATATTGATGTACCTCATTTAATCATTTTTAAGCAGCTTGAGTACCCAGACGTTTCGTCAGAGTATACTTTTTTATCAATTTTTTATTTATTTATTTTTTTATGTAAAAACCTATGATGAAATATCACTACAATATTATTGACAATTCTTTTACAAATTGTTTGCATCAATTCATTCATGCGTGAAATGTATAAAAGAAAATTATAACGCGGTACAAAAAACGACATCCGGTGATGTCCCACATCAAGGCGCAAATAACCATAATATGTATTCAGCATCTGAGTGGGACATGCTAAGAATGAGTGTTGAAAGAATATCTTGCGAAATCTATGCTGGTTTAACGTGAATCAAGCGAATTTAAATGAAAGTTTTGGTAGTAGATAGATTGGTCTGATACAGTGGATTGACTGTATGACTAATCATACCTTAAATGATAATACTTGTGTGCTTGAACGTTTTACCAATAGTATCTTCTATGTTAGAATACAACCTTCTTAAAACAAAAAGTGAAATATATTGCTAAAATATTGTGACAGTACTTATGCCTTGCGTCAGCTATACAGATTTCCATAAAGAATAGACAAAATAAAAGTAAAATATAACTTTTTATATGATGTATACTTATATTAAAACACCGTAGTTTCACAAATGAATAACAACATTTTTCCTTACAGTTTGCTTGTAGAAATATATTTGTAACGATTCCATTATTTCTTGACGTGGCATAGCTTGTCGACAGACATAAACTCACTTCTGTGGGAGTTTTTCGTTCCGGATGACAAGTCGGTTTAATTTGCGTGTGTTTTTTAACTTTGGAAGTTATTTAGGCGATTATTTTATTGTGATTGCAGATTTTTCTATCTGGATGCTTTTATGCGTCCATCTTTTTAAATTTCTGGAATCCATTACCCGATAAATTTGTCATAATTGGAGACAAACGCGTAGTTGAGATCTTCAAATACAATGAAGTTTTTTTTCAATTCCAACCGAAGTGATAGATGTTTAGTTACATGACATTAGCAACTCTGCTGTTTTTTTCTAGAGAAGAAGAGGAAGCTTACCATACCGGTACACCTGGTCCATGCTCCCACTTTTTAGTTCAAATGTTTCGTGCTGGAAGTTCTTTTTTCATTGTGATTATGCAAAAAGTAATAAAGTGCAAACTTCAAGTAAGTTTTCAATTGTCGATCATTGCGACATGATATTTTCAGTTCCAATTTGACAGCACATACCAATCCACGCCCTATCCAGCTCTCAAGGAGCACATAAGAGACATAAAAATTTGAATTTCATAATGAACCGAAAAACATTAGTTGCGATAGCACAACGCTGTCCTCAATTTTTCCTACAGTTACACATGCCTTTAACACAGAATGATTACGGTACATGTTATCATGGCGGTATTATTGTGAACAATAATACCTTCATGATCTTATGTTGCACATGAATGCTATTATGACCCGCATGATACAACATATAACTTTCGCTGGAAGTATACACGATTGAAATTTTACATCGCTTTCAACATGGTGAATTATCGGGATTCAATGTCCTTGAAATCCATGAAAGAAAATTACAGTATTGAAACAGATTTCAACAAATTAGCTTAAACCAGACAGCAACACAATACGATCTGTGATAGTTTTGATGATACAAATTGATTCCTGTTATATTAATCTGCTACGGGAGAACACCGATGTCTTGTCTCTAGATATAGATGCCAAAAATAAAGCTACTTTTTTGGAGACAAAACAATCGTGAAATCCTCCTAAAACGAAATTTTGTTGCAACTAAAAAGGTCGAATTCTTGTCATTCTTTAAAGTTTACATCACATATTTTAGATCGAATTATTCAAACAATTTAATCGTATCGTTTTTCAATATAGAAAAATATTGCTCTTTTCATTTGTGGATATGTAGGGGAATTATTTTCTCAACGAACATATGAAGATAGGGAACAAACGTTGTAACTAATTTAAATGCAACTTTCAAAGGGAATGAAATCTTTGAATGAAAATAAATCTAATTGACACTGTAGTAAGGATATCGGAATGTCACTGAAGCAGGTTAAGTTCCTTTATAATGAAATCTACCAAACCAATGTGAATTAATAATCATCAAAAAGTTTTATATAACTTTTGATTGGCTTACAAACACATTACGTCATGGATCCTCTCCTTCCTAATTGTTATCGAATATGTAGCTGGAATCAATCATTTTACATTTAAAACAAAATTTATTAGTGAATATAGCTGACAAATATTGACATGTTAGAAGTAATTGGTTTTTATCCAGATTTTATTAAAGACAAAATGACCATACTATACAGTAATTGAACTCAGTCATCAATAAGTAGAAAACGGGGTATGCTTATTCACAGATATACAAACATATTATAGAATATTGTAATACAGTCCACTTATCTTTTCCCTTGATGTCAGTTACTTAAAAATAACTCTCCAAATGTGTGGAATATTAATTATTTTCCTCCAGAAATTTCTATTTCCATTCCTTACAATTATAGGAAGTCTGCGAAAATAATACACTTACTAAAACAATTAGCATGCCAAATATGTCTTGTAAATTTTTTACCTTACCTGTTCAAACTAATTCTACTTCTACTTGCAGATGCCCAACTTTTATGGACTGTATGTGTGATACTCAAAGCATCCGATATAAAGCAGATTACTTCACTATCCTTGTTTAATGGTCCAAGTATTAGTAAAAACTGTGCGAGTTATCGGCGTCGATTAACAGAAACTTAGGTCATAGGATTTTCATTAGTATATAATATCATATTCAAAATTTAAAAAAATCACCGCAATTATATCTATGCTGATGAGACGTATGAAATATTCGGTAAACTACAACAGTCCATGTGTTTCTACTGTATGATGCATTTTTCTTGTGATACCATTTATATTCAACATTACGGAAAGTGTTGCATCAGGGTAATATCAGTTCGCTGACAACAAGGTATCTGTGAGTTTGTGCCGGCACGAGGGTATTGAATTCCTGGTTGACATGCGTATAATATATTGTAAGATCTGAGTTTTATTTCACATGTCAACAAATGATTTTTTAATATTATTTCCGCACATGGCATTGTATCGGTTGTATTTTAACTCGAGAGAAATCGAGGGTTAAGTTCTCAGATTAAATGTTTAGATTTGTAAAAAAAAATCCAAGAACCATGTGAATATATGAATATTTCAATTTGTCATTTTATGTGACGCCATTTTTGCAATTTTTTAACAGCAAAAAATGACGTTTTCGATTGAATACAGGGTAATTCTTATAACGCTTTAGCAAGCCACTGTTGAATTATATACAGTGCAGCTATGTCCTCTGCACAACAAACCAGAGGCATGTATAAGTCCTAATTTTATTTATATCCCGGATCTAATATCGCTTGAAACAGTAAAACCTCTCTTAGTCAAAAACCTTCCGGTATTGAAAACTTTGTTCAGTGGACACAGGTTTGTGACTAACATTTTTTGAAATGCTACAAAATATTATGTGATTTACGGCCAAAACAAGTTTGTCTTACATACTTGAAGTTC
>JAOXYH010283904.1:0-15106 GCA_028566455.1 Botula fusca | reverse complement strand
TCAACATGTAGATTAATCCTACGGAATAGAAAATATGTCCTATTACAAATACCACCAACCAAGTTGCTAATCAACATGTAGATTAATCCTATGGAATAGAAAATATGTCCTGTTATGTACTATGAACTTTATTTGTAAAACCGACTGGAAATCTATATTTACTTTAACATTTTGTGTAAGAAATACAATTAAAGTTAAAAAGAAATGCTGTAACATTGAAGGTCAAAGGCCAGGCTGAGCTTTCGCCATCATTTTGCGTCGGTCGACCGTCTTTCGTCTACCGTCTGTCGTAAAGTTTACAACAAGCTTTCCCATAACCACCAGGGGTAATTGTAAACCACAATTTGGCATGAACCATTCTTAGGGTTCTTGCTTTAAAATATACATTTTGGTTACCCTGTTTATCAACCAACAATCATGTCATGGTTGCTGCTACCAGAAATATAGAATAGAATGTAGAAGTAAAATGACAAAACATTTATCTAAAATGCCAACAGTGATGTGATAAAGAGTTGTTGAACAAATATTACGGGTATTTCCATGACCTCTGAATTTTTATAGATTTTGGCTCATTTTGCAAATTAGGAAAAAAATTTGCAAAAAAATCTTTAAAAATCGTCTCCTCTGCAAATACTTGCCAAACGTAAATCGATTAGTGTGACTTACACTTGATACATCTATTTTGTTACCCTGTCTATCAACATGTCTGCTGTTACGAATGGCGAAAATTTTCTCTAAATGGCCTGAAGGGCTTTATCACAAGGTGGAATAGGCTGAAACTGTAACTGCAAGGACGCGATAACTAGTTGCTGAACATATATTAGGCGTTCTTATGTGACTTGTAAACTTTTGCTGATTTGCCAATTATGAAAATTTCGCAAAAATATGAAAGAAAAATCTTTAAAAATAATCTACTCAGTCACACGTAAATCAAATTTAGCACGAATCATCCTTATCGTCCTCTCATGCAGTATATTTTTCTTCTACGAGGAGATCGTTCAGGATTAATGCAACGAAAGAGAATTCTGCTTCTTCATTATTCACTTGCAAGCTTGATGTTTGCATCATAAGGTTATACTACAGGTTTAGTGTATGAATAATGGTGAGTGTTTTTTTTTCACAAAAAATACTCATTAAAGTTCAAATAATGACGACAGAACATGCGTTTCGTAGCTCTGCAGTATTTTCTATATAAATACCTAATCATCTCCCTTCAAATCAATCATATAACCATCAATATATTGACATGTAAAAAAGAGTTTAAAATAAAAATAAAATATCAAATTTTCAAAGCGTCCATTTTTTGCCTCAATTTTCTAGCAAACGATGTTTGTAGCCTATATGTATATTTTTCATCCTTTTTTATTTTGAAAACAAAATATCAAAAGATGAAACAATTCGCACCGTATTAAAACCTATTAGATATGCCCTTAAATACTATATATGTAACCATCCAAAATGTTGGACATTCATAACTGTCAAATTGCGAGGATTGATTTTCCTAAACCACTTGAAAAAAAACATTTCAGAAAAAAACTGTCATTAATGAAGTTTCGCTTTCAACGAAGGCAATAAATGTAAAACATTGTCTCAGGTGCGAAAACTCACCGTCAATGTCAGGCCCTGACTCAACGGTTTGCGTTTTTACATGTGTGTTTTTTGTTGTTTGTGAGACTTCATCGGATATGTCTTCTGGGCGTGTAGCACCTACTGATTCGGGTACCGTGGTTTGGTTTCCTGAATGACCTACCAAATAAAAGATAATGGCATAATTGCAGTAATCATTACAATGGATAATTCGACGCACGTCCTGGGTTTCAGATAATTCCATATCTTACCATACCCAACTGTTATCAAGATTTTGAATGTGTACAAAATAACACTTCTGAATACCATATCAGATAAAACAACTTTGGTTACCAAATAAAGTTGTTGATGGATTCTATCTAAATGTAATTTCTGCTAAAGTCTAAGTCCGTAAAAGCAACCTATATTTTTCGTTTCTGTTGATTTAGCTAAACACTGTGTTGTCTCGTCGTCATACAGGGTGAAAACCTTTACAAAACAACATATATATTGATATCCTCCTAAGTTAATGGAAATTAATATCTGTCAACGTGTGAGGGCTATCTGAAGCAGTAGAAATACTTATATGAGTCACTGCGTTCGCTTTAAGACCGGCATGTTCGTTCTATAAATACCATAGTACATGGCTAGACATCAAAAACAGCATGAAGACGTTATCATAAAAATTTCAACGTGAAAGCACCCTTATTATTTTCTCCTTTTGATTTTCAACATTGCAACCATTTTTGAAGTCGTCCTTTGGCCGCTTCGTGTATAATAACATTTTCTTTTCATATTAGAATCGCAATAATTCATGGAGGCTATGTTCTATGGCTATTGTAACACGGGTACGCAACACACTGTATTTTTTAATTAACACCTTGCTATCACTTGGTGCGAAATAATAACATATTGTATGGATACCCGCGTTAAGATAACCAATTAAATATGACGTCTATAAATTATTTCCGAAACAATTATTTAAGGGAAACTGGCATTTATAGTGGTCGACTTCTAAAAGAGGTGGTAAATGTTTAATAGTGTCTAAGCAGTGAAAACCCCTACCGTCAGTGTTAGGTTTTATCGAATTTGTTTGTTCTTTAATAGGTATATTTGTATCTTGTGAGGATTCATTTGGTGCGTCTTCTGAGTGTGTTGCAGCTACTGATGCGGTCTCTTTGGTTTGTGAGACTTCGTCGGATTGGTGTCCTGACTGTATTGCAGCTTCTGAGGCGGTCTCGATGGTACTGGAGACTTCATCTGAATGTGTTGCAGTCACTGAGGCGATCTCAGTGGTTAGGCTTCCTGAAGCATAGTCAATAGAATATAACAGCATAATTTAGTAATAAATCTTAAAACATCAAATGAAAATTTGTAGTGTTACCTACATCGTATCTACCACGGAAAACTTTAAGTTAAAGAGACCAATGGCACACTCACTTCTGATTCATACAAAGAGGCTCTAAAAGCCTGCATTGCTCACCTGGGCCTTGGTGTGCTATAACTCTAACAATTCCCATGTATTTAAGACTTTTGTAGGGCTCCATTTGCTGATCTTTTCTGCTTTAACAGTTTTTCTCTGTTATTGTTTTCCAGATATTAGTCGAACACACCAAAACTAAGCATAATAAAAATCTTCATGCAACTGATGATTTCAGCTTAACCGAGGCTCTTGAGGAGGTTGAATTGATGATCATTTTAGCTTCTTACAGTTTCTCCCTTTCTGTTATTGTTTTTTAAAATATTGGTGAAAAACAGCAAAAAAGCGTCAGAATTAACGTTTCATTGGTCATAATTCACGTAAGAAGTCATCTAACGACTGCAGTGTAATAGAGACTTTTGTAGATCTCAACTTGACGATCACTTCTGCTTTTTACAATTTCTCTATATGGTTTTTTCAAGGTATTGAATCCTATGTAAATATTGATCTTCATATCCCATGGATTGTTAGCTACAGTTTTTCTTTTTCGTTTTTGTCCTGGTTTGTTGTTGTTGTCTGTTTCCGCGCTTTCGCCTTGTCTATGGATTCACGAGTTTCAGATTACCACTTGAACCTATTGCTTCGGTATTCTGTTGCCAATATATGAACCCTTGAACATTCAAGGATATAATTTTGAATCATAATGATTTATCAGTGTTCTGCATTAAATGTCATTGCACTGACAGCACTGGTTCTGACGAAAAAGATTTTTAAATATTGGATTAATTTTCCTGTCTTTCGACATTCTGTTGCCCTTCCTCTGGGAGATTCAAACTGTCAGATATGATTTTGAAAACAATAGCAATGACATCACTAGTTCTGCAGAAAAAGAATTTTTGAACAGTTTATTAATTTTCCCGTTTGGTCGCCTTTGTGGCCCCTTTCCTTAGAGGTATCAAACTGTCAGATATGATTTTGAAAGAGGACCAACAATGGACCATTCTGGAAAAATATGGTTTAAATTGGCCTAGTGCTTTCAGAGGAGAAGATCTTTTAATGAAAAGCTAAAGAAGGACGACGACGAATTGACGACGTACGACAGACGACGGACGCCAAGTGATGACAACAGCTCAATCTGGTCTTTATCCAGGTAAGCTAAAATTACATTTGTACATTGGCAAAATCTGACAATTGAAAACTAACCATTTGGACATGCTTACCCTTTCGGAGGACCTGATGTCACGCCCGGGTTTTGGTGGGAGTTGGTTCACATGATTTAGATTACTGCTTGAACCTGTTGCTTCGGTATTCTATTGCCGACATTATGACAATCTCAATGATTTTAACTTTCTAATTGAAACTCTCTTTCTATAAAGTAATACATGTATATAACCAGCGTATGGTGCCTGTATTTAACATTGTATTAGTACTGTCGTGCCTTTTTATTTTCTAATACATGTAGTTTTGTCATGTTCTAGTTCCCGCTCTTTTGCAATGTTTTTATTTGTCTTTTTGTCCCTGGATGCAGGTATATAGAATTTCTACCTGAACTTCTTGTTTTTGTATTCTGAATTTATATTGAGGAAACCTAACTTAGATTGCTAAATATGTTTTGATGGATTCTGTATAAATATCATTTCTCCTGAAATCAAAGCCTGTTGGCGAAACACGTTCTTTTCATTATTTTTGAAATGTTATTGTATTATAACGTGTTCTAAACATGCGTACAGACTAAAACTCTCGGTTTCTGTTTTATATTTTTCTCTTCTTTTTGTCATATCATCAGTGCCGTTCTTTGTGTAATGTTTTGGTCTCTGGATTTTCGTCCTATGATAACGTTCCATTGACGATATACAGTTTCTCGAATGTATTAAAATAGCTCATTTAGTTTTAGAGTGGACGTAAGTTAAGTTTAAACTAAAAATGTAAACAGACCTTCCTTTCTTGTCAACAGTTCAGTGGTCTTGTCTCTTGATGCAGCTAAAATTGAAATGTATCTCATTACTATGTTCAGAAATGACTAGTGAAATTTCAATTTTTGTTACCTGTTTTCTTCGACATGGAAACAAAGCATTATACATTTTATGCGGAGTTTTATGCATCGGATGTGCACATTTCGTGGTTATTACTCTTCAGTGATGCTGGGGACCAAAACTGTGAAAAATCATAACTCTTACCAAACATTTGTGAAGCAAACGTGAATGTTAGAAGAACTCTATAGAAGCTGAATATTCAAATGTTCCGCATATTCAATCAGTTCTTGCTACATGTGTGGTAACTATCATGTTATTATATGCTTTACAAAATTACGGCATCTTCATGTAGCCGATAGAGTTCAAGCTACATGTGTAAACGCGGTTGTGTTATATTTAAAAATAATGTTATATTCCTTGATTCACATAACTACATATACCACAAGCTACATATTTCGTACCTGTCATAGAATATTCTAATTTATAATGGTGGTATATTAAGGTGAGTAAGTATAGTTTTTGTTATGTGTGGTACAGTGCATGTTATAACAATCCTATAGAAGATGTGGCAAGGTCAAGACGTTGGGATAGGTAATCAGTTTGTGCTGCTTGTATTATACCGTTCACCCTATAAGATTGATTAATTAATGGGAGTTTCACGTCCAGCAAGCAATACGTCAACTATATTCAGGACGAGAACAAGTTAATCAATTACAAAAAATCCCCAAAACAAAGGTGGGTGGGATGACAGGGGCAACGAAACAGGACTGCAAATGGAAATGGGAGAGATGGGTAGGGACTGGAAATTTAGCCTTCTATACGATTCCAAGAGGCGTACACTTATCGAAATATACAAAAGGGATCTTTATCCTGCATGGAGCACGACGTTTCACTTAGTCTACAATGGTTAACTGGCCGGTTTTCCGTATTATGATCTACCTACCCCACATCGGCTGGGCGACTGGCAGGTACCTTTCATATTACAACTATTCTATAGAAGAAGTGGATATATTGAGGTTTTCTAATACATAGTCCCTTTGTCCTTTCATACATAAACAGTGGTATTATTAGGGAACTAATACGCATTCTATGATACGAATGTTTTTGCTTTAGATGCAAATTTCGACTAATTATCTCTCTTTAAAGCTGTTCATGTCAAATGAAAATGTAATTCTGCTACATGTATTATAAAAAGAAGCAGTGGTTATGTTTAGTTGTTCCAGATTCACTGTTACAACACAGGTTTCTTTAGATAATTATACGTAGTTCCTGAGATCCGTGGTACCGTTTGTTTTATCACAACCCTGTATTACGCTGAACGATAAGGTGTCGTGACAAGCTAATCTGATCGGGATCTTGTTCTAAGAGTTGTTTATTCAGTTGTTCTACGCATAAAATCAGTTCGGTATCATACGTTTTTGGAATCTTACTCTAACAATCAATCGGACAATCACGTTCTATTCTTGTTTTCAAGAAAATAATTCAAAATAAAATAACGAAACGTTAAAAATAAGGCGTCCTTGAATCTAGCTTGGTAAATGTCATGTTACATCGACAAGTTAGATAGTGTTTGGTACTTTTGTCTTATATAATCTCTCAGAAAACATTATATGTTCAGATGTTCCAGAAAAGTAACGATGTCTTCTTGATTTCTGTCAACAGTCATATTAAATAAAACTCTAAAGAAACTATGGTATGTAAAGATGAGTCAGCAGTGTATTGCTGTAGTGTATGTTTCGTTCACACTACGGATGCCACAAGTCATACATTCGTCAATAATAAATTGACTTCAAGTACTGGTAACTTGAGAATAGAAATTACGAATGAAAATCACAATAAGGCGTAACTCTTCGCATTTACCATTTTTGTCATGTTTAAAGCACTACCACTGACAACCATTTGTTTACAGCAGAAAAATTATCACTAAGTAATGTTCAGAATCATTGGTAATCATTGTAATATATCCATAGTATAATCGCAGATTAAGACTTACAATTTTCATAGCAGAATCATTGGTTATTAACCATGTTTCACAATATAACCAATGTTATTTACAATGTTCAAGTTGCATGTAATAACTACATCGAAATACTAACGTGAAGTCAATCAATACAGAAGACAAATTTCATTAATGTTCATGTAATTGCTGTGAAATAAAGTCTCAGATACTGAAATAATTACAGCATTTAGAATTCTACAGAAACATTTACTTGTCTTTCACCGTTGATTATCAATAGATAAATATTTAAAGTATCACTTGGGTACTTACTGCTTCTGACGTCCGGTAGGTTACTGTCACACTTATCAAATTCGATCCACGTGCCTGAAACGATACATAATTGATGAAGTATCACATACAACACGATATGGAATCTCTTTGAAGTAACCCCTAACTCTTAAATTTTATTGTTTCGTACTTCAAATCCTGTACTTGTCATATTTCACGGGAATTGTGGATTTTAACAGACTGAGTATGAAACAACTTCATTTAATATTGCATTTCCTAATCGAAAGACGTATTCCCGTTGCTCCCATATTTTGTTTCTTTTTATTTTCAGCTTTTTACAGTGTCGATTAGCTTCATTTCACGACGCATAATTGAAGCTTGCCAAAAATGGTCAATTCTAATCTATCTACGATCATGTGATGAGATTGTGAACAGTTTTTTTTCTAGCAATGTCAATCCAAGAACATTAAAAACTTAACTTATCGTCTAAAATGTTAAAGATATCGAAGAAACTGGTCAGAAGTGTTTAAAAACCTATGGATTTTAGAACACTTAAAAGAAATACTTCCTCTTATATACTAATACCTGAAACTTAACAAACAATCGGTTGGTGATATTGACAGAGAAAAAGAAAAAGTTACCTTTGCAGGTTTCTGTCACTTGTTTCCATTTTGATGTGACATCAGTTTTTTCTAGGACGTGAAATTCAATGTCATGAGTCTGTATAAAGGACAACAATAGTTTGTTGTCGGAACATTTACACAGCACAGGTATATATCTGCAAATACAGATAAAATATTGAGTATTTGGAAAGAAAATTTGGATTTTCAAACACAACACATGCATGGATACAAAATAAACACAGGGATTGTTAAGGTAGACTTATATTTTTAGAGAAGATATGATCGTTGGCTACATGTCCAAATCGACACAATGTCACTGTAAACACTCATCTACAAACGAAACAACATTTATAGTCCGTCTGTGAAATTGACCCAGAAATATCAAGTTTTTGAAAGGACACTGGTGTATTTAACATGTTCCATCATTTTGTTTGAGTGGGTATAACTAGCTTCACAAATTTCAAACAAAATTGAAAGACCAAAAATATAAACAAACCTGAGCCGATACCGCTCACCTTGTTTCAACTGGTTTTACCCTCATGTACTAGTTGGACCATCATGTATCTCAGAACCTTATCGCCCGTGTATAAGACTTTATTTATAATTTTTTTTTCTTTTCCAAATAAAAAATAAATACATACAAAAGAATTCATAAATACAGATAGAAACATCGTATTTAGATTAACATAGTGATACCCAAAAAGTATGTTTCATAAACCTAAAACAAGAATACAATGTGGTACATATAAAAAAATATATATATATTCATTTTTGTCGATTTAGATTTGGAAAAAAATTGTATACATATGTCTGGGAAAAAATACATCATTAATTAACGAGAAAAAAAATGAAAAGGTGATGGAGATAAAAAAAAATAAATGAATTTCCCGAAGAAAGTTAAGAATGGTAGTGGGTAGGGCAAGGTCTCTGAATATTGTTCTTAATTACTTCATTATTAGAAAGCATTAATAAAGAATTTGGTTAGTCATAAAGTAATATCCAAATTAGTAAGTATTGGGATTTGAGAATATTTGGGTCTGATTTGATAGGATTTAAAGTTAAGGTAGAAAACTACTCTAAAATGGCAAAAATCCAGTTATTCCAAGTTGCATTAAATTTTTCAACTCTGTTTTATCACGACAATAGTCTTTTCTGTTTCAAACAAACTTCTTAAAGCCTGTTTAGCACTTTGTAATGAAATAATTCTGTTCAAACATCTACTAGAATATATAAAGTATTTTATTGTTAAATGCCCAAATGTTGTACTGTGTCATAATCATTATCATATATGCCTAAAAGAAATGTTCTTTTATTGTAATTTTAGCTGAAACTATATTTTTTCAATAATCCACTGATCAATACTTTCTAACAAATTTTGAACTTTTTCACATTCTCACAACAGATGGATAATACTTACAGATTGTTCCTTGCAGAAAATACATAGTGGGATTGGAATGAGATTAATTTTGGCCAAAAAGGAATGTTAGAATCCAGTGGTTTATTTTATACTGAAACCACTGTCATTTGGAGTTCTGGCTGATAATATATGGTAGTTTGTAAACTTTTTTTCATATCATTTTCTGTAATTTCAAATGTTCTCATTATTTTCTTTTTATTGGTAGGTTCTGAAGACTTAGTGTTTAAAATTCTATATACATCTTTTATTCCCTTTCTGCTTTTCTGCTTTTCAAAAATAATTCAATATTTTTAGGATAAATGGATAAAAAGGGTTCTTAAACTAAATGTATTTTTATTGAAAGATTTGGAAAATTTCTTCACACTAGAGATAAGTCCGTTGAACTTTAGCATTTGGTTATCAAAACCATATTTTTCTGTAAATTGTTCAAAATTCATTATCTCTCCATTATCATTCATCAAGTCATTTACTATATATATCCCATTTTTATAATAATGTTTAAATAATACAGTTTTTTCACATATTTTTTTTTATTAAACCACTGTGGAGATTTAAGAAATATTTCCTAAGAACAATTAGTATTTTTTGCAAGGTTTCTTTCCACGCCATTGAAACATTTCTCCAAAACAAGTTTTACGATCTTCTTTACATTTTTCTATATTCCCAGTACCAGTATTTACTAAGGTATCAAAATCTATTCCCAGTTATATTGCATGTTTTCTAAGTTTTTCACTGTTCAGCACTCTGCGTATCCATACTGCTTTTAGTGAATTCATAAATGCATGTAAATTCATCATTTTCAAACCACCATCTAAGTAATCTTTTATAACAGTATCTTTTTACATTTACCAATTGGTTTTTTTCCAGATAAATTTTTTTAAAAAATATCATTTATTTCTTTAATATATTTTTCCCCTGGATTTGGTAGTGAAGTAAACAAATGTATCAACTTAGGGAGTGCTAATGTTTTACAACAGTTATTCGTCCTGTTGGAGTCAGATTTCTTTTACTCCATTGTTTGATGAGCGATTAATTTTCCAAAATCTTGTTGTAAAAATTTGATTTCAACATTTTTGTTAAATCTGTATTGAAATCTACTCCAAGATAAGAAAATGCACTTTTCCCCCAGTCTAAATCCCAATTTGGAAACAGAGTCGTTTGGCTGTATGTCATGCTACCTATCCATACCACCTGAGTTTTGGAATAATTCATATTGAATCCAGATGAAAATGCAAATCTATTCAGTTCTTTCATTGTTACTTTTAGTGAAACTTCTGAACCATCAAGTATAATAGCCGTATCATCTGCAAATTGTGACAATTTCTTTTCTGTACTTACAATTTTCAGACATTTAATTTTTTTTTTTTGTGGTTGTTTCGTAGTTTTAATGCAAGAATTTCTGCACACAGAATGAATAAATAAGGTGATAATGGGTCCCCTGTCGAAAACCTCTCTCGACAGCAAAAAACGTCTGACAAATTGCCTTCCTGATTAACTGAAGAAATAATGTTCCTGTAGAATACTTTTACCGAAGTTTGAATTGCAAGACCAAAATTGAAGTATTTTCACAATTTTTTAAAGAAAATCCCATGATACTGAGCTTTTCAAAATCAATAAATAAGTGAAGACCTGCTATATTTTTTTCTTCTGCTACTTGCATTAGACCATTTAATAAGCGTGTATTTTCCACCACAAATCTGCCAATTATGAATCCAGTTTGATCAGGGTGGATCAAATTTTTAAGAACAGTTTTAAAACGATTTGTTATTGTACAAGAAGCTATTTTAGGATGTATTTATAAGAGTTATCGATCTCCTTTTTTAGAGACTGTCTAGATTGATCCCCATGTAATAATACCCTGTTTTTGTGTTACAGACAACTGTCCGTGTTCAAATCCAAAGTTATAAGACTTGTTAATGATTATTACATTTAACAAAACTACCATTTTGTATATTCATGTTTCATTTATAAGAATCTACTGAGCCGATGCCACTGCTGGTGGACTGTTAGTTCCCGAGGGTATCACCAGCCCAGTAGCTAGTACTTCGGTACTGGCCCTAAATGATACTTTTAAATTTAAATTTAACGTGTTTAAATTATCCAAAATCTAATAAAACTACGGAGCTATCTTCTTTATGCAAAGCTCTGTCCGTAGATGGTTTTGGCTTCCTATTTCAGTCCTATTGGCATTTTACAAAATTTTGATTACAGTTGCGGTCGTCAAAAGTTTTGGTCCCTAACATCGTTCACGAGTAATTAATTCACGAAATGTGGACATCCGTTGCATCAAAATCGATATGAAATGTATCATACTTTATTTTATAAGAACATTTTAGTAAAGAAATATTTTATATTGTGACTTTTTTGGACAATCATCTTTATGTTTATTTCCCTAATGGTCAATTTTCGAATTTAAACGTATTGTGCTAGTCATTTTAAAATTTGCTTTTTTTTGTTTTTGAAAACAAGATTTTCAAAACTATTATTCATAGCTACAGTGTCAAACTATGTTTTGCAAGACGGTCATGTTGAAAAGTGTTGACCCAAAAAAAGCATAGTAATTATCCAACGGCAGTTTTTCTGATTTTCATTTCTATAAGTCCATCGAAATATATATAATATTCTCTCTGCTCCTGACGCCGATTGCGATCTTCTGTCACTGTAATGGATAAAAAAGTTGCAGAAAAATCCCAATAAACAAGTAACATCTGTCAAATGTTCCACTAATATCTTAATAAACTGTAGTAGTAAACGTACATACTACGTCGGTCAAAAAGGAGAACACCTGTATTTGGTTCGAGTTTCGCTGAAGGTAAAAATGAAGGAAAGAATATTTACTCAACTACTATTGAGATATTATGAAGAAGGACTACAGTTGCGCTAAGTTCTATCCTCTCTTCGATTCTGTCAGCACAAACTGTCATAGAACTACTATTGAGATATTATAGAGAAGGACTAAAGTTGCGCTCAGTTCTATCCTTTCTTCTATTCTGTCAGCAAAAACGGTCACAGAACTGTTCTAGAAGTGTCCTGGTCCAGCACTGTCCTAGCCTAGAGCTGTCCAGAGTCAGAACTGTCTAAAAGTGTCATGGATTAGAACTGTCAAGAATTGTCCTTGGTCAGAACAGGCTGTCATAAACTGTCCTGCGGTAGAACTGTCTTAGGTCAGAACAGGCTGTCATAATTATTTCTGTGGTTAAACAGACTGCCCAAAAGGATTCATTTATATCGGCACGTTATGCTTGTTTTTAATATCCATTTCGTACAGTTCTGGGTAGAACTGTCCAAAACTGTTCGAGGAGTGTCCTCATCCAGAACTGTCATAGCCTAGAACTGCCCAGCGTCAGAACTGTCTAAAAGTGTCATTGGTCAGAACTGTCAAAAACTGTTCTTATTCAGGACACGGTCTGCCAGAAAATGTTCTTAGAGTGTCAGGAGGACAGTTTTAGAACTGTTCTGTATTCACTACAGACCATTGTTTACATTTGTTTTATATCTTAATATATTTATTTTCATCTGATAAAATCAATTTAATTTACCTCCATTATACCATGTTCATTTACTGATAAATTATTACAACTAGAAAAGTCATGCTATGATACAAGTATTAGCAGTTATTGATTGTTCGTAATTATGTAATGATGAATAAAACAAGAATGCTGTAAATAAAATAGAAGCAATATAACTTACAACGTCCATAGTCTGGTTAACTTATCATATATTCCTTTTTCCAGCGTTGATAACGGGTTACTATCCAGACTGAAAAACAAAATCATCTTACTTATCCTTTCCATTCTGTTGCCGATATTCCATCTGATACATGATCGATTCACTAAGCATTACATAAATATACAATTATGACAATATTGGTTTCTGAAGTTTTGTAATGGGTCAAGTATACCGTTATTACAAAAGTTCCTTATTTTCTTTAAAATCGAACTAATACATACTCGTTTTCATTGATTTTTTACCATTATCTGTTATTTTCTTGCATTTTTTTTTCAGCCAAAAATCATATTTTGTTGACTGGTGGTGCAATTAAAAAACAAAACGGATTTTCTAAAATATCTCAACGGCGGATCAGTAATTTAAGTACTAATAACAAAAATGCTGATCGTACCCAAAATCTTTCTTTAACCTTAATAAGTTATCGACAGCTATAGCTTACTCTTTTTGCTGACAGTAATTAACTGCTGAATTAAGAATGAATGAAATAGTTATAACTTACTAAAGCTTTAAAAGATTGGTTAGCTTATCAAAGATGTCTATATCCAACACTGATAATTGGTTATCATAAAGACTTCTGAAACAAAAATGTCATTAAAAATAAAGATAGCTTTCCCTATTTCATAAATCATATTCTGCGGAAATCATGGGACAAATTTAACAACTTTGGTTTAAATATAAAGATATCTTCTTGATTCTTAATGCTGACCCAGAACTGGCTTCACTCAGAAGTCTGAAATACCTAAAAAATATCACCAACTGAAATGTTACAGATCTGCTGCCGACAGCATCTTACATGTTTTTCAGGTTAGGCGAGGAATGACTATCATGGCATATATTGCTTACTTCTTGTGATAAATGGAAATACCGCTGACTTATAATATACAAATAGCCTCTCATGTCTCTTCACAAAGTCGGACTAGAGTCAAGCTCAACAGGGGTACATGTAACTTACAACTCCTGTAGATTCGTTAGCCGATCAAAAATTCCTTTCTCCAACGTCGATAACTTGTTACTAGCGAGATATCTGAAACACATACACATAATATCATCGACAGATAACACTCAGTAGACAAAAATGAGTGCCCGCTTAGAAATTCCCTGTATATTTCATGTAAAATAATGATTTTAAACAACGTTATCCTGACGTTATTTCTCGCCTAATTTCCCATATTTTTTACTGTTGGACTTAGAATAGTAAAGAGTTTCATCTGATGTTTCTGAAAAGTGTTTTGATTCATAGTTCCAGAATAATTATAATTTGAAGAAAATCTAGAATTTTGGAACATAAAATTACTAGGTTACAAAATGAATATTAATATTTTGTGTCTATCTGTTCACGGTCTTGTCTGGTGCCTTAGGACATACGAGATTTGATTACGGTTTGGTATCTTCTACATTTTTTATTTAAATATTTAAAATTACTATTCTTGCTTAAAACATAAGACAAAATAATATCAAAGTTCAAGTCAAGCATTTTGTTTCGCCAGACGCGCGTATCGTCTATAAAAGACTCATCAGGGACCCTTTTATTCAGAAATAAGCAACTCCAAAATCAATTAAGAAGTTGAAAATATAACAAAAATAGCTCCAAAATAAGACTAAAGAAATCCCATCCCTTGGGGTAGTAAGACCTTAGTGGGTTCAACATTTCATACTGAATTTGCGGCATCGGATGTACACATTTCGTGAATTAATAGCTCGTCAGCGATGCTAGGTACCAAAAGTTTGGAATATAACTGTTATCCAAAATTTGTACAAGAGAGCATATCCCAAAATGACCAAAACTGGAAGCCAAAAAGCACCTACGGACAGAACTTTCCACGAGGGAGATAACTCCGTAGTTTTATTATTAAGTTCTGTAGAATTTAACCTGGTATATTTAAAGTATCATTTCTGGCTAGTACGGAAATTCTAAATTCTCAGCTGGTGAGACCCTTAGAGACCTACAGTCCAACAGCAGTGGCATCGACTCAGTGGTAGTAAAACAAAGTGTGATGCATTTTATACCAATTTTGATGCATCGCATATGCACATTTCATAAAGTAATTACTCGTCAGCCATTCATGGGACCAAAAGTTTGGAAGACTACAAACGTTATTTGTAAAAGCGAGCATATCCCAAAAATGACCAAAACAGGCAGCCAGAAAACAA
>JAOXYH010282797.1:0-15108 GCA_028566455.1 Botula fusca | reverse complement strand
GTAGTCTTTTTTTTCTATTAACCTTCGCCATATGTCTTTTAACATATTTAGCATGATGAAAAAATCGATAATGCTTGCATCATCAAAGCATAGATGACTTTAAAGTATTCCCTTTTTATGTCGCCTCCGTAGGAGGGTCGCCACATAGGAATCACTTTGTCCGTTGTCTTGTGCCGTTCTGCGCCGTCCCACGTCCTGCGTCGTACCGTAACTCCTCCTAAACTAAAAATGGATTTCAGTGAAACTTTTACAAATTCCTTTACACACATTGAAAATGTGCACCTCCAACTTTACTTGCGAATAACAATGTGCTCCATTTTGCAAAATTATGATCATATTTGGACGTTGGCTATAATGAAAGGAGGTACTAGTGCCTTATCTGTAAATTTTCCTAAACAACTGATTGGATTGCAACAAAACTTTCAGAAATTCTTTTACACATATTGAAGATGTGCACCTGCTATTTTACTTGTGGCTTATTTAATTATGTTCATTATTGGGCTTTGTCATAAAAGGCTATAATAGGATGAGGGTACTAGTGCCATATCCGCAACTCCTCCTAGACAACTTCATGGATTTCAATAAAACTCCTATAAATCTTGAAGATGTGCACCTCCTATTTTGTTTTTGAAGTACTTTTAGAAGGGAATGTGAAGAGGGGACAAATGCCTTTCAAGGAACGCCCTATTTTTGGATTGATCCTCCAAATAGGATGAAAATTCCAATAATCTGAAATATGTGTAAAAATCAAATATTCCTTACTGCTTAATTCTTTCCTGATTATCTCTCTGTATTTGATTTTCTCTTGTTTAGTTTCTTGCCAGATCTTCGTTTCCATATCACATATATTACCGAAAACAATAACTATGTTCTAAAATTATGTATATTACACACACAATAACATATGATAACACTTAAAAAGAAGTAAACACATGATATATTAACCTTAAATGATACTAATGACATGAATGTAGTTCACAGATATATACTGTGTGTTAATGTCAATCTTTGACAGTCCATCTCTTGAGACACGTACGAGGAAAGGTTCAAAGACCAATATATATATAGAAAACTACAATTTATGTCAGCTTTCTTGGAGAATGCATACCATACAAAGAAAATTATTCCTAAACAACCAACTCACCATCAATGAACTAATATCAAGATTGAGTTACAAAATGTTTTTCTGTATGTTCACTGACTGACTGTCACGAGATTTACTGAAGATATGGTCTGACAGTTTAATGAGAAAAAAAAACGATTTTGGTTGACGCATTATCGATCCTGTCATCGAATTCTGGTTGGTCAATGTCGTCTCAAGAGGGATAAAAAGAGGGGTTTGAACCCAGACTCCTACCGAGTCCGTTCTTAATTTTGAAACATTTGATTCTGATGTTAATTAAAAATGGCTAAGCTTTCGAAAATGAGTTTGGCCACTATCCTGATAAAAGTTTGTAGTATTACAACATGTAAACATTCCATATGTCTTGAAACATCATATTGTAATGATCACAACAATTTATAATATATATAAAATGATGTGTGCATTGTCAGATTATCCTCAAAGTATAACACGTTCCAACTATATGTGACAATTTTCCTGAAACTCTTCAGTCCCCTTAAAATCGAGAAAACATTGCCACATTTTTGGACAAAACTTATTTTGGAATAAAGAGAAGTAATTTGACCACTAGTAGTCGGTTTTGGTGTGTAATGTTGACAATGTTTTCAAAGGCGAAGTTGGTTGAAAAGTGAGACGGTTAAAACCAGGATTTATGATTACAATGTACTTCCGTATAAAAATCAACGTCATTTGTCGAAGCCGCGGAATTTTCCATTCTGTTGATTTCAAAAATGAAAAAGTCGTGTAATTCGTTTGTATTGTATTTGCTTGGCCCACATGGGAGTAATTTTGCAAAAAAAGATTATATTTGTAATAATTAGGTATAATTACAATGATTGTTCACATGCAATCAACTCATAAAAAGTTCTGAGGATTACAGAATATCTCTATACTTCCTGTTATCATACACGGGCAAAATTGAGGTTATTATAAAAAATTTAAGAAAGATGTTATAATTAGCATAAATCAACTCACTTTCAATATCGTCTTTGTTGATATCCAAAGTTCAGATTGATATCATACTCGAGTGTTTATTCCAACAGCTGTCATATAATTGATATCGAAAACGGAATTTCATAATCAATTTACGTAATACTTTTTAATACAGGGGATTAAAATTCTACAAAAAACAAAAAGTCAACTCTTCCTCAAATCATGGAGTAACTCAAAGGGACTTGTTATCTCTTTTTATGTTTTTGGTTTTAAATGCCTCCCAGCTTCTGGCTTTATTTAGAGTATTAGTTGAGAGCGTCACATGAGAAAATAATTCCAGGAACAATTATCTGCCGGGTCTCCGATCATTTTTCTTTATAAGATTCAGTCCCTGGGAGTACACAACAGTGACTTAACGTACAAATACCCATAGTGAGAGGACAGATTGCAAGTGTTTAAGGATATGTAAAATTTACTTTATTACACTACATATACAATGTAATTGGTAATATGTAGAAATGGTCTTCATCTTTTTACAGACGTATGGTTACCTGATACAGGTGCGTCATGGTTATTTAGAGTTACATTAATTGATAGTCAAAAACAAAAACCCCTTGTTCACCACCGAACCAAAGAAATCCAAGATCTGAAAATGCCATAGCATTTATCGTTTGATCTTTGATTTCTGACACATCAAAAAATTCTATAATATTTCCAGTGGTATCGAGAATGCAGATATTGTCTTGTATCTTTTGTCCTTTTGTTTGTTTCAATTGTGAAAGCACAAGGATATTGCCTTTCAAATCGCAAGCAAAACAATGACCAGAATGCACTTTGTATATGTCATTTCCGGTAAATCTTGATATCATATGACCGTTGCAATCGAATATCGTTATCGATGCTGTTTCTTCATCTGACACGATGATATCGGAATTTACATTTCTAGCTATTCGAGTTGGGTGTGTGAACAAACTTTCGTTGGTGAGATTCCATCTAGCTGACGGATTGTTTGTGGGGTATTTCTGTATACAATCCACAGGAGCCACACCTATCATAACACCTGAACACTGTTCATTTTGGCACGCGATAATAGTGTCGTCTGCAGGATCGAAGGCAAGTCCACTTGGATGGAACTTTGAATCTACGAAAGTCGACATCTGGAATAAATGAACAAAAATTCTAGTTTTGCAAAGACGATCATTCTGACTTACAACTGAAATTACTTATTTTAAGAATGGAAATAAAATGTATTGTTTTCCATGGTTTAAAATGCAGTAAAATATTTGTTACTGCGGATATACAATAGCAAATCAATATCCATTTTGTAATCATCAAAAAGGGAAAATAGGTTATGCTTTTCTTTTGTAATAATATTGAAGATGAAAAACATTTTTTTTCTATTCATTGTACTTTAAATTAAGGGACACGTTTTTTCCCCAATAATATTTAAAGATTGCCCTTGTGATATGATAAAATATCTACTTAGCACATACACACCAAAGCAATTCAAAAAATAAGTTCCTTCATTAAACAACTGTTAGAACTGGCGACAGGGGACTCTTGACAATATTTTTTCTTTATTGTATTTTGCTGTTTTGTCACAAAGTAATTTTGTTTAAAGACAATAAAAAATAGGAAGTTTCCTTTGTTTGTCGTAGGAATCACACTTTGTTATTAAGCAGATATATTTTTCCAGCCTAAAATTTGTGTTTACTTTGCAATAGCCAATAGGATAAATAAAAGGTATATTAGTTTTTGTATGATAATACAGATATGCAAATAGAGAATCTCTACTTCTAACAGTAATAGTCGCAAAAAAAGTTAAAGTTAAAAACACATGAATGAACGAAGTAAAGGAATTATTATAATTGGCATGATTTGTTTTATTGTATAAGAAATATACACTTCTAAGTTGACCATTCTCTATACAATTTAACATTATTCTCTTTTCATCTTTCTATGTTCTGTTACTTTCATTCGTGACTTTCTTTGTTGGGTTTCCTTACATTCTTGTTATCATGGCAACAATACTGTATCGTGGTCAGTACTTTTTTCGGATTTCGAGGGGACCGACAAACCAAAAACTCGAGTTTTGATTTTGTTTGTATGTGTGTAGCTGTTGCTTCGATTTTTTCTCAGAAAAGCAAAATCACAAAAAAAAAGGAAAATAATTGAACCAACAATTAATTTGTTCAGCATTTTGCTTACTCACCATACAAAGATTTTTGGTGTCAATCCTGAAAATTCTTTTTGTGTCCTTACAAGAAACATACAAATGCCCCTTGGCGTCAAACGCCATATCGTCTCCCTGAACACCAATATGTATTGACTCAGTTTCCTGTCCTTGAGCATCATAAAGCCTTATTTTTAAATCGTCTTCACATATTATCCAACATTTACCGTCAATATTTGGAAGAATTGATTTGACTGATGCAGAATTTTGTCTTTCGGTTTTGACATAAAAGTTGAAAATAAATGAAAACGGATTGAACGATTTCTCTCTGGATACTGCGTTTGTTGATGACGGAATCTTATTTTTAACATTTGAAAACAATCCTTTCATTTTACTTTTCATTGACTTAGGGCTTTCAGAATTCGATACAAAAGTCTGCATTTCACTAGAAACACTATTGTCAACTGCACTAGCAGCATGTTGTGATTGCAATGTGCCGACCAGTTCTTGCTTAGTTTCTCCAATGGTTGAATAATACAACTCTTGTGGTACATCCTCATGTAATTGATTCTTGGTATCAATGTTGGAAGTTTTTTTGGAAGAAAGTTCAATTCTGTTCTTAATAGAATCTGTCATTGGCCAGTTTTCATATCTTTTGGGTTTGTTTACCTTAGCATATGGGTAGTCCAAACCAAGACACTGTCGTGGAACTGCGTTGCTAGAACTTTGTTCTGTTAGTCGTTCGGAGGCCAGAGAATAAAACTCATCAGTGTCATTAACACAAAAATTCGTAGTTTCCTTGTTTTGATTCGATTTGTATTTTATCACCTTCGCATAAATTGGTTCTTCATTTTGTGATTTTGAAAAAAATTCGTTGTTTTCAATTTCTGTCCACTGAAGCGGAACCTGATTTGGAATAGGCATTTGTTCTCTGACGGATAAATTTTCAACTGATTCATACAAATTGCTTGAGCGCAGTGGTGGCAAGAAACTGGAATTTAGATTATGACTGTTCAACGAATTTGTTCTCAAGTCACTATCGTCCGATACTACGGGTGAAGCATATTCGTAAGCAGTACAGGATAACGTTTTTGATTTAGCAATACTCTTCGGAGATCTAACACTTAATTTCTTCGATATATTGAAAGCACTTTCGTATGAACTTTTCTCACTTTCAATATTTTGTCCTCTGCATGAATTTTGGCGATACTGGCCTTCTGTTTTCGATTCCACAAAACCATCCGCTTCATTATGTCGTGTAGAAGAAGTACGTTTTTTGTCGTTTAACAAACCAGAATCAAAATCCTTACCGAAAAATTGTTTGTTGTTTCTGTGTCTAGTGTCCCCTGGAGAAAACTGCCATCCAGTCTCAGCCACAAATCCATCATTTGGTGTTCCTTTACTGCGTCTAGTCGACACATTAGTTTTTATTGGAGAGAATTGCCAGCTTGTGTCTGATACGAATACATCACTGTCCATACTTGTTTGACTAACTCTTTGTTTTTCTGGGCCGCTTTTTAATGTTTTTCCATTGGCAAGTTCTAACCAAAAGTCATCCGACTCATCAAATTGTTCATAGACATGAGATGTAGATGGAATGGTCGGTTCCAGCATAATGGCACCGTAAATTTCGTTTGACACAGCAAGTGAATTCTGCGCAGTATTAGCCTCGCGTTCTATCACACTATTATTACGAGCCTTTCCAGGTTGAATGTTTTCATAAGTCGCCATATTGAATTCTACTTACTTCAAGGTCCATACAAGATGTCCGATTTGTTTTGAAACACTAATACAAAGAAGTAATTGTCACATTTTGAAGCGGAGACACGGGTTCAAAATACTAGTAAACGTTCAATAAATCACATGCTTGTTTAGGAAGTCCGGTTTTAAAATAAGATCATATATACTGAGGATAAAGATTAATTTTAACGCGTAATTTCCGTTATCCATTACAGTATACTTAATTGACAACACTCGTTATTAAGATGTACTTATAGATTAGGAACAGCAAGATTTTTTGCGTACTGTTACATTAGCTTGTAAACTAAGTAGGGGGCACTGAACAAGACTCGTATATATTCTTGGATTTACATGTTTTTTTTTCTATCAGAACAAAAAAGTTTTCTCAAGAACGAAAGCATTTTCCATACCTCTGGCATGCTTTAAGGTAAATGAAAAGTATAAACTCTCTACTGACATTATAGTATTACATAATAGGGAAAGTAATGAATTGAAAATTGTTTTGTTCTTCATACTGCATACTCACCAACCAGTTTTAAAATTTATTGCATTTTCCTTTCAATGTTAAGTATAAAACGTATTACACTTTGCACCTGTGAGCCAGGATAGAGATCCAGAATTATCTTGTATTAATTTCTGAATTAATATATTAATAACTGCAAAATATCAAGCAAAGTTCAAATGCGTGAAGAAAGTTGTTAATGAAGTAGCAGAACATGCCGTGGTAATCAATTGCTTTCCTGAAATCACCGAATTAAAATTAACGATCTGTTCATATCGCGCGTATCATATAATAAGGTGCCAAATTTTAAATTATTTCTTATCATTTCATTAACGGTATGACACATACTGAGTTTAGAATTAAACAGAGTGCAATAACGTTCGCTTTTGCTTTTCTGAATTAAATAAATTTTAAAAATGGATTGAGACTGAAATGACCGGCAGGACGAAATCCATTTGAATAAAGGATTTCAAATATCGGCAACAGAACATCGAAGCAACAGGTTGCATTAGTTATCCAATACTCGTGAATCCAGAGACAAGGCAAAAGCACGGAAACAAACAACGAGAAACCAGGACAAAACAAAAGAGAACCGAAAATAAGAAACATGTAGTAATTAAACAAAACGAACACCAAAGCACTGGCAATATGAACTCCCACCAAAACCCGGGAGTGACATCAGGTGCAAGCATGTCCTGCTGTGTTAACGACAAATTGACAAATCGTGCAATTTTCCTCTTAGCAGAGCACAATCAATTTAACTCTGTAGGATGAAAATACCATGACGTAAGCCTTTACAATATTTGAAATTAAATGACATGTTTGAACTTTTTTAAAGCAGATTATTCAAATTCTAAGTTGCATTGATCGAATACAGTATACGATGATCGTATAGTATTATGTCAACATATGTAATCAAAACAATTTTCCATTATTTTGGCAGCATGTGATAGAAATGAATTTCAGATTAAGCTATTTGTTTAGGATTTCGATTTCGTAACATTCTTTTCACTCATACTTCACAGAACCTTGATGTTCATTTGATAACGATGGTCTAAGCTTGAGAAAGATTGTAAATAATAGAATATCATGTATTGTGATAATTTTTAAAGCTAGCGAGATGTCTTGGTATGGGACTATATAGGGGTGCGGGAACTCCAGATATCGGGCGTTGCGAGTATATGCAGTTGCAGTTTAGATGGTCACATTCTTGAGATTACAGTCATATAATTTTATACCTGAATTCAAATCTCTCTGAGTGTCTTTTTCTTTTTGTGCTTTATAACTCAGAAATCATATTGTTTGTATGTTTGCTTGTTTTTTCTCTTTCAGTCATAGAATTAATTAATCATTTTGGGTAACAGAGAAATAACATATCAGGATGGTTTTTATTGTAACTGATAAATAATGTCCTGCTGAACTTCAAAAGAAAATACCAGGCCTTGCACTACAGATAAGATGTGCTATATCCCGATTTCACAGGATTGTCTTAAAGTGTAATGCTGAATGGTTATGTTTTGAGTTATACATTTGTTCATTTGTTCATATGTACCTACTATATACACAACTATTATATGGAAGTTGACACCGTTAAGTCAGCCTTAACATTTTTCCATCGGAAAATGCCTGTAGCACGGTCATATGAGTCGATCTATTTGGTTATACAGTTCTTAATTAGAGTTTTTATTTATTTATTTTATTTTTACATTTTTTATTTCTTATTCTTTTAATTATTTGATATTTTTAGCCAACAAAAGGATTTGAAAGCGATAAATGATATAATGTCAAGGCATGATGATGACAAAAGTATTTCCCTATTTTAGGCTATTTTTCTGCAGTCGGAATGTTGGAATGCTTCGAATTTTAATGCCAGCAAATGTCATGATAAATTAAGTAATCAGCAAAATTCAACAGCGTTCATTAAATCAAATTCGAGATACCATCCCTGTGTCTTTTTACTGAACTTCATCACCGTTTAACTGCAATATATGAGCTCAGTTCTTTGACTCTGTGGAACCTAGCATTTGATATGTACTTTTTTTTGTTCCAGGTGAAATCCCAGTCACACGTGGTACACCTCTTTCTGATAACACGTGAAAAACACATTACACAGTCAAGCTATACTTCATTGAAAAACAATTGACTTAAGATACCTAATTATAATCCAATAGCATCAGACAGAAATCGTGGACAACAATATTTTCATCAACTTTGACGACTTGTCGGACCTCCACAGAATAAAACTGTCGCCCTAGGCTGTGGTTTATTTTATGTCAAATTGTATTGAAAATGATTTGCACCCCATTTGATGAAGGTCCAAAGAGGACACGGGGTCAGTCCGGGCCAAAATATTGGCCAATATGAAATGCATAGAAATCAAATTTTAATCAACTTTGACGACTTGTCGGAACCCGACAAAATAAAACTGCCGCCCTAGGCGGTGGTTTATTTGACGTCATATTGTATTTGGATTGATTTCTACCCCATTTCATAAAGGTCTGAAGGGGACACTGGGACCGTTTGATGCAAATGTAAATGAAATATGAAATCGTGGATATCCAAATTTTACTGACTTTGACTGTTTGTTGATTTCTAAAACAGAGTAGAACTGCCGTCCTAACTTCTGTTGTTTCCGAAATATGATATTGCTAATGATTTATACTAATTTTGTTCAAGGCCCAAAAAGATATTTGTCCATATCGGCCATAAAATTAGTCCATATGAAATGTATTAAAATCCAAATGTGACCCTCTTTTACTACCGGCCGGACACAACAGATCAAAATGGCCGCCCTGAACGTTGGTCAGGTTTGAAAGATATTGTCAAAGAAATATCTTACAGTCCACTCATTAAAGAGATCAGGTGAAAAGGCGTCCGCCAAGCCAAAGAAATATGCAAATTTAATGCTGGAATGATCTATTTGACCAGCTTTGTTTGTTGGACGCAGTCGGATTCGACAAAATGATTTAATATTTTTTAAGAAAACATATTTTCCTGTTGACATTGATATTGTAGGATGTCAATTTTGTAGTGCTGAAAATTTCAGGAAAAATGTTTGAATAAGTAACAACTTGGTAAAGTTATATAGTTACTTATTCCTTGTTCGAATATCGAATAAGGAATAAGTAACTAACTTTACTCCGGTCTTTGAAACGGAATATGAGATTTGAAGTGTATTTGCTGTGTATATTATGAAAATACGAAAACATTTTTGTGTACATTTTATCGCAGTGCCGATTCTTACATCGACTGGTATGGGTAATAAAGATAACAATTCAATAAATCGCACCATTCAATAGGTTTGTATGGACAATAAGTAGACATTTCTATCAAATGACAATAATTTCTGAGTTTAAAAAAACGCATTCTAGTGGTCAAGATTGAGTAATGAAAAATGATAGCGCCCATTTAGGATTTCTGGTATGAGACACATTTTATGGACGTAAGTACGTTCAATTCTGTATTGATTCTACGTTAATCGTTTTCAATTTAACCTGGCAGGAAAACGGAAATTCTGGCGAAAATATTAAAGAAAATTTAGTACAAATTACTCGCAACCTCAAACTAATTTTGGAAGGCCACAAATTAAATTTGGTTTCCATGTGTGCATCGGTACAGCAGAAATATACTAAGATAAATGACGAACGGACAGACGAACAATGGAAGCTGGAAAGGTTCAATAGATAATACATGTATTGACCTTTGGTCTAAATAAGCCGCAAAAAGAGAGTTACAAGTAGATTTGGGAGATGAGAAGAAACGCTGTTTGTTTGCTGTTCGCCGTTGTTCGAACATCTTTAATAAGCTACTATCGACGATTGACTGGAATTTCCAACAGATCATAACTACAATAAATACGCAATATCACCAAATTAAAAAGAAACAGTTCTAGTGCAGATGAGTTCCAAAATTTTCTGAATGATTGTATCAGCATGATTGAATGTATCGTAAAGTTTGATGCCCTTTCTCATTGATTTGAGATTAACTGCAAATAATATCAAAATATTACCAGAACGAGCTTTAGCACAACGCTAACATTCACGATTTCCCAGTTGAACGAACCAGGTAAAAATTTCTGTTATGGAGCAATATTTATTAATGCCACCTTTCATATTCAGAATTTATTATATTCCCGAGCGCGGATCTCTTATCAAGACATTTTTTCACAGATGGTTACCGCTGTCAAGGAAGCATCTCAATCAGAGGTTTCTTTCGGAAAGCCTTAGCAAAAGTTTTACGGTCGCTATCCCGAAATGGTTAATCATTGTGTGGAATTTCTACATGTATCTCACAGACGATTAACGATATACTTTCTGTGTGTCAGTAATTTTCTCTACCTTCCCTTTTTCATGCGTCACCATGAGTGACACGACGGATGCCAATTGTGGAAGAGGAACTGCTTGTCTTTCCTATGCACATGAGCTCACACTCTGTGTTTGTTGGGGTTATTGATACTCATTTCCTGTTTTTGGTTTTCTGTCTTGTGATGCTTGATTGATGTTATCGTGTTCGTTGTTTTGCCCATTCATGGTCTTGTCTTTTGCTTTTGGTATATGAACTTGAATGACCGTTTCGTATCTTATACATTTTACTGTAAAAAAAAGAAAAAAAAAGGTTGTATCCCATATGCATAGAACAAAACGTCAGTTGTTGAGATACTGTCAATAGAAATATTTTAAAGTTCTTGTCTATTACTTCTGAATTACTGTATAAATATTCAAAAGAACAACTGTACTTACTGCTTTCTTTGACGAAAAGTCCAACCACATAATATACAAAAGGAGAATGCAAAGTTTCAATGCAAAAATTTTAATCTGATAAACTATTATTATATACATTCAGTCTGATCAAAAGATCAAAAACTGCTTTGTAATTTTCTAAAAATTTCAATGTCAGTTATCATTGTTGATGAGTTGATTGAGAACTACAAATATTTGATTTGTAAATTCAAATAAGAAAGATATCTCAAAAACAGAGAGAGGAGTATTTGAAGTTATTATAATGCTATTACAAAAGACCAGAACTTGATATTTACACAATCTTTGCAATATTATGCTTTGAGAAATCAATGATCAACAATGCCTTATGTTCTCACCGTACCAGAAGTTAATAACTTTTGTTAATAGAGAAAACACTTCAACTCCTTTGAGGTCTGTCTAAACAAGTATTTACATTTATTTAAACATTGTGACCTCGGTACATCTGTCCTATACCATGTGATGTCACAACCAAATGTCGGTCATAAGCCAAAGATCCCTCTCCCATTCAAACGCACAGTCCCCCATCTCCCGTCGCCTTTGACAGGAGATTCCTGAATGTAACTGACGTCCAAAATGCGAGTTTGAAACGCAACCAAACAAAATCTTTTAGCATAACAGTTCTTTCAAGGTTTCTGTCCTTCTTAGGCTACAAATTAGCGAAATGATTAATAAAAATAGAATCAAAGCTCACTCTACTCAAAACAATTAAATATAACAAACAAAATAATAGCAGACTGATTGTAAAAGTTTGTATTCTTCTCGTATTGAGACAGTATGATTTCTTTTTTCAAGTTTAAAGCTGTTCATGACTTTGTACAATCTCAATTTTTGTGTCCTGTGAACTTTTTTAAGTACAGCAAACATTCTGTAATAGTTATCGCATGAGGACGCGGTGTGTCTGTATGAGATCATCAAGAGGGCCGGAGGCCCGAGGGGTGATCTTATACAGACACCCCAAGTCTGAGTGCGATAACTATTTTACATCCCAGCTCATTCAGGTTTAATAGTAACAATGTTAAAAATGTTTATTTGAAGTAAAACAGTCCTATTACACGTTATATATACACTATTATATACATTATATATGGTATACCCCATTTGGACCCCTAACATAATTTTCTTATATGTAAAATTAACACTTTTCCGGTGTAAGCTTCCGTGGTGTAGTGTTTTGGACGTTGGGACAATATACTAAAGGTCCCTGGTTCGAACCTCGGTAGAGTCTTTGAAAATTTTCATGTTCATTTTTAAATGTAAACTATAATTCCACATAAATTTTCTAAGTTTTAATCGTTTAGTAAACTGTACCCGCCAATTTCTAATGCAACAAAGAACTCTGAGCTGGGGTGATCTGACAGGGGTGATCCGGCACAGATCACCCCTGTAAGAACAAAGGAGCTGGGATGTAAGAATATAAACAGGTAAATAAATAGGAATAAAAAACAAGGACATCATTACCATTCTTTCCTGACTTGGGACAGGCGCATAAAATGCGGTTGTACATCATCTAAATAGTGGAAGCTAAACCTGTTACATCATCTATATAGCGGAAGCTGAAATTAAAGGACTGGGCTAGCTTGTTGTCTTCTCTCTGTAGTAGCCCTTGTATGAACTCATGAAAGGAATCGTCTAACGATTTCGGTGTAATGTAGACTTTTGTAGACCTTGATTTGCTGATCATGTCTGTTAAAGTTTTTCTCTATCTATTACGGTTTTCAAGATATTTGGCAAAAACAGCAAAAATCGTCAAAATTTGCATTAAAACACCAATAATTCATGAAAGGAGTCGTCTGACGATTTCGGTGTAATGGAGACTTTTGTAGAGCTTGACTTGCTGATCATTTTGGCTTTATACAGTTTTTCTCTTTCTGTTACGGTTTTCAAGATATTTGGCAAAAACTGCAAAAATCTAAACAAAAATGTGTTGAAACGCCAATAACTCATGAAAGGAGTCGTTTGACGATTATAGTGTATGGAGACTTTTGTAGAGCTTGACTTGCTGACAATTTTTGCCCTCCAGTTTGCTCTACCTGTTATATTTTTGGAGATATAAGCCAAAATGATCATTTTACCCCCTATGTTCTATAAATAGTAACAGCAGCCATGTTGGTTGATGGGCAGGGTCATCGAATATACTTTTGAAAGTAGATACCCTAACAATGATTCAGACTATATTTGGTCTATACAGGCCTAGCGGTTTCAGAGGAGAAGATTTTTTTAAAAAGTTTACAACGGACGGACGGACGACGGACGCAAAGTGATGGCAATAGCTCACACTGGCCCTTTGGGCCAGGTGAGCTAAAAAAACACTTAAACAGTTAAAATATGTTTAAAAAAACACCAAAATCTTATCATTTTTTAGGAATAAGCACAAAAGATCAGCTATCTATAACCGTTTTTGAGAAAATTTTCATAACAAGTACTTGCTAAGGAGTTACGCTGGTTGATCAAGACAAAAAATGTCATTTTCTGTATTGGAAATGTCATCTTTATACTATTTATGAGTCATTCTCTGTAAGCATCAAAGTACTTTGGTCACCGATGATCTCCGATTTCCTTTCAAATGTTTCTATAAATTATATGACAACAATATATAAGAACTAGAGGCTCACCTGAGCCTGTATCGCTCACCTGGTATACCTGGCCCCTTTATGAGTGTTATATATTGCAGCTTAATACAAAGCTACATGTATTCTGGCAATTTGAAGAAATTTTTTATTTTGGTCATGGAAATGGGCAGGCTGCTGGATACACTCTGAAAGGGCACCCATAGACCACTGTGGCCAATTTTGCTTCGAACTGGTCCAGTGGTTCAGGTGAACTTTTGTAGCGCTGGAGTTCCTCGTCATTTTTGCTATTCAAAGTTTCTCGTTTTCAAGATGTCAGCTACTGTAAATTCAGAAATTATTGCGATTTTTTTACTAAGTGATATCTCATGTACAGTTGCGCTCAGTTCTAACCGCTCTTCGATTCTGCCAGCAAAAACGTTCATAGAACTGTTCTAGAAGTGCCGTGGTCCAGAAATGTCCTGGCCTAGAACTGTCCAGGGTCAGAACTGTCCAAAAGTGTCATGGGTTAAAATTGTCCAGAACTGTCCTCGGTCAGAACAGGCTGTCATACAATCAAACCGCTTTAAGTATGGAGTTTGCTTTCACCTCTTGATGAACTGGCACGTTCTTATCGTAGATAAATGACGTCCACGTCAATTACCGAAGAATGACGCCGTCGCCTTCTTCTGATGGTGTGGGCGTGACTTACCAAGCTTACGAATTCGTTTTATATGCAGACATCAAAAAGGCGATGAAAGGACACGTGTAAAACAACAAAGACACTGTGTAGATGTTTGTAAAGTTTGTTTCAAAGGTTCACCGTTCAAGTAGTAATAAAAAGATTACTATGTAGAGTTTGTTTGAAAGGTACATTCATTTATATGAATAGCATTACAGCAGCCAATCAGAATCGGTCAATGGAAGAGGACTGACCGTGGGAATATGACAAAGAAAGTGACATAAATTTCACACATTGCCACACTTTCATCAGACGGTCTTTTTCAAGCGAGTGAATGTCAGCCGCAAAAATCAGAAGAGTTTAACATTGTTGAACGAAACAGAAAGTATGACACTGTAGTTCGTAAAACTTATAGAACCTAACGAAAAGATTACTATTTCTCACTAATGAGACACAACAGTTCACATTTTTACCGGTGTGAGATTTCCTTGTCTCAACACGGGTGAGATAAGAAATTCACGTGCCGTTTGCCACCAAATCGCTTTTCTCCCTGTTTCCCACATTAAGGACACAATAAAAACATAATTATTGCAATAAAAATTGCTAATCCTATCTGAGAATTATTAATTAAACACAACATTTACATTAG
>JAOXYH010281689.1:0-15109 GCA_028566455.1 Botula fusca | reverse complement strand
ATGTCAGTAAGCTTTATTATTATAAGTTTTTAGATTGACGAGATTTTTCTAAACCAAGAATTACTTTTTCTCTTTCTTCAAAACACTTGACCCAAGACCTTATTTGTTTACCCGTGATTTTTCCTTATTTGAATTTCCAAGTTTTTCTTCTACCCAGGTTATTTTGTTTATTAAATTTCAATTAACACCGGTTTTTATCTGCAATTTGATTTAATGTGTCGAGTTTGAATTCTAATTAAGACATTTCAGTTTTTGAGTTTAATTGGTTTTCTTTTACAGTAATCTACCTTTGCATCTCTTGTTTCAATTTTATGATAATCCAAACGTATTCGTAAGACTTTACATTGTACATTTTGCGTGGACTCATTTGCATATTTGTTAATAATGATAGTAATAATATTAATGTATTCTTTTTTTTCAATTTGCTTGAGTTTAATTTCCAGTACCCTGGTCTTTTTCTTTTTTTTTGTCCTATCAATTTTTATTTTAACGAAACACTATTATTATCGTTATATAGAAGTACAATTGCTGTAATGTCACATGACTTACAGTTTTTGCGCCTCCGATGAAAACAAGAAATATTCTATTCTTGTCGATTCCGTTTTGTTCTACGCCATGAGAACTGCATTTTTTTTTCATCCTCCAAATATCAAAGAGAGTTTACATGATTTGAACATTGATTTGAAATGGTAAACTGGTTTGTCACATTTGTTCAATATGAATCACACAAGAACAAAGCTTGCAATTGCTTTTTGGGGTTTGTATCATTTCAACTTCTGAGTTGGGAGAAAATCACCTAGGGATCATTCTAAGAATGACCGTAATTAAAATGTTTACAGATGTCTAATACACTCCAAAATCAGAATTACCTTACAAACCAAGAAACAAAATGGTAATAACGAGACAGAAACGATTACTAACCAACATCATCTTGACTTGAACAGGCGCATTTAATCTGCATTGTAGTTTCTGCCGATGGGATGAATCAGATCGTGCAACATTAGCCCTGAATTTCTTATCAACGCCCACAAAACGCACTTGAAAGAACACGATTTTTGAAAGATAAACCTAACTGCGATAGTCGACAGTGCATGCCAAGTAATGAGAAAAAATAATCCTTTCCCTCTAGCATATAAGATGAAAAGTAAAACTTACAACATGTCTACTTTACTTGATTCCTGGGGAAGTCTTGTGAGAGTTGTAAGGTTCCGATTACTGCAGTCCATTGTTGTTATCCCATTTTCAGAATTCGAAATGTCACACTTTACATCTGGCACAGGCAATGGAAAAGCATAAAACAGTCCTGCACTAGCCATGGAAATTATAACAACGAAATTTGTTCGGGCTACCAATAACGGCCTCATCTTATCTGTTGTCTTTTGAACCTAAATGATGAAATAATAATTGGCTTCAAGAGAGAAGATACAACAGCATATAGTGGTCTATTTTGTTTATAAAGGTTTCTATCCATTGTAGTTTTCCGTGTGGTGTAGCTACATGTATTTGTGTCTCCTGGTAATGTCTTCATAACATTTAAGCATAATACATGCTATTGAAGGGATATGGGGTAAATTCCAGAGAGACAACCATCATCTCCCCATCATAAAATTCGTATTAAAATCAAACTACTAAAATAAAACTTGTTTTAAGGGTTAAAAAGAAGATGGTGTGATGACTCAGTCAATTCCTTCCTATGATTACGGAGGAGCAGCGTATCAAATATTAGTTTCCGCTCGTCTATTCTCACAAATAATTTATGAACTAGAATCATAATATATAAAAAAAAGAATACCGGTACAATCAGTGTAGAAACTATAAACCCCTACATGAGCAAGTGTCAGAGTTTAAGTTTTTACAGTAAGTACCGGATAAGAAAAGGTCAGAGATAGGTGCACATGTATTTGTGTCTCGTGGTAATGTGCACAAATACATGTAACCACTGAGTAGTAAAATGATCATTCTTTTCAGAAAGAATATACATTAACTTTACAATATCAGTGGTGGCGGCCATGATGTATTAGCAAACACCATTAAATAGAAAGAATATTGGATATACGCCGGAAAGACAGCAACCCATATCTTATAAAAAATTTCAAATGTAGTTACTGCAAATTAAACCGCACGTAAAATTAGTTTTTTTTTTTCGAGCGTGAAGCGCTTTTCTGGATCAACCTTCATCAGACACGCTAGTGGCCAAATCTTAGAAGGCATCATCAATTCTAATAAGACATAGTTAATAAACCAATACACTGAAAGCAGCCAAAAGGTATGAAACGAAAGCTAAATGTACGTCAAAAATGTGTAAAGTTCAAGATTCCATTGAATTTTCTGTGCTGAAAAGATGTAAAATGTATCTTCCCAAAATGTATACTTCAACACCCAAGAACACTGTTCAAAATCTGCTCTTGTGCAAATTTACATTTTTTCTTAAGAACCATTACATGGAGAATATAAGATAGTTATTATCCAATAATACAGCACCCTATTGAACACAATTCACATCATCGGCTAAAGGACGTAGTGCATAACAAGAGGATATTCACTGGCATGCTGACCAGTTAGAAAAACTCTATGATCATCATCTTTAGAAAACTATAACACAGTAAAACTCATGTATTAAAAATTTCAAAGGACAATGAAAACTTATTCGTCATTCGTATGTTGCCTTACGATATGAGAGCTTGGATGGCGGTTTTGGTAACTTCTATATTTTATTTATTCGTTATAAGCGTAATTCGTTTTATCCGTATATTTTGCATGGTTTACTACAAGCAGGGTCTGAGAAAACAGTTGGTTCTAAACATAAATAATTATATCGATGTTGGTCATAAGCAAGGTTTACGGAATACAGTAAAAGAAGGCACAGTTAACATGTGCAGAACACAACATTCTATAGAATCTAATACAGGCATCCCCAAAAAACATTTTCGGAAGAGTTTATAGATTCAAGAGCAAAACACCCACAAGCCTTCTCTGATACAGTTTCATCAATTTTCCAAATAAAGAAATTAGCCATAAAATGAAACAATTTTACTATTGTATGATAAAAAAAATCAATTCAACAAAAAAAATTAAAATGGAAGTCCGTGAGTATAACATTTTGGCACATTTTTCTGATTTTAAATATAATTTAGGTAATACTGCAATTAGATCAAAAAGTCAAAAATGCCAGGACAAAGCCAAAAAAGTAATAACAAAATACAGAACACCAAGGGAAATGTCCAAAAGAGTAAAATCGATAAGACTGACAAGACCGAGAAATTTACAGAACGATTAGCAAAAAGCTGGCATACTGCAAATTTGGTACAGGCATTCTCAAATGAAAATGGTGGGTTAAACCAGGTTTTATACACCCCGTGATTCGTTAAAGTTTCCCACACGAACGATAGACGAACGAACGACAACAAAAAAAAGACGATAATTGCGTCTATAGACGCTCCTTGCGTGTCAAACCAACGCTGCAGGAAATGCACACTTTTATCGTTCGTGTAGACAAACGCTCTTATGGTTCGTGTAAAACGAACGCTCTTGTAGTTTGTATGAATAGAACGCTGTTATCATGCAAGTGGAACACACGCTCCTATCGTTCGTGCAAAAAAAAACCGCTCTTATCGTTCGTGCAAAACGCTCTATTCGTTCGTAGAGAAACGCACGCTCTTATCGTTCGTGCAAAACGCACGCTCAAAGCGTTCGTGTAAAACGAACGATGAAAACATGCATTTTTATCTACCGTGTGTGTCATTTACACCTTCTTTACTGCTAATTGGTACGAGGGAAGTATTTATGTATATATTTATTTATTTAAAACATTGTTTTTTCTACAAGTGACTTGGTATTTAATCTGTTCAGTTATGATTTTAGTAAATAAGTTTACAGAAATATACTTGCTGATTTTCAACAAAAATATATTGATTATTATATATTTTTTACGATATATTTAAGTTGCAGGTTTGATTTTTATATTTCCTCTAGCGTGTGTGTAAAATCAACGAACGAACGCTCTGGCGTTCGTGCGGACGAACAATCCTAGCGTTCATGTAAGACAAACGAATGTTCCTTGCGTGTGTGCAATACGAACGAACGCTCCTTGCGTGCGTGCAGACGGACGATTTAAGCGTTCGTGTATAACGATGTGTGAATTGATACAGCCAATCAGATTAACAGACGATTCTAGACGATCGAACGCTATCATCGTTTCAGACGAACCAAAAACGAAAAACGAACGCTATAATGGGAAACTTTAACGAATCAGGGAGTGTAGCATGCCAAAGCTCACATTTGTATGACTTGTCCACATTTTTAATGACACCTCTCTAACCCTCAGTCACCGCAAAAAGAACATACAGACTCTCTAACCCTACAGACTCTCTAACCCTCAGGTAAGATGTAAACAGCTGTCATATTCCTGACTTGGTGAGTTAAACCAGGTTTTATGGCATGCAAAACTTCCCACATATATGATAACTTTTATAGTCCTGTACGAAATAACCTTAATATCTACTGTAAAAGCGAGGAAACAACGATAAAGATCGCATGGAAGATATAAAAACTGAAATCAAAACATAACATAAACCAAAAGGTAAATGATGAACTCGTCCACCACCGAAAAAACGATAAGGTAAGCATCCTCTGCTTTCTAGAATACCGAGTTGCTCACATCATGCCCTGTAGGTCACATCCGGAAGCTAAAGAAGCATTTCGCGAGGTAAACAAATCATGGCAAGGAACTGAAATTTTATTGTTTCATTTAAAGGAACAGTTATTTATTACAGGAGTTTGAGTAATTAAAGATTGCAAAAAATGATCATTAATTAAATTGGTCCCCCATTGCGGGGAGGAATTGGTTCAAGATATCTGTAAGAAGTCTTCAAAAAGTACTTTTGCGTGGTTTGCTCAGCTAACAACGGGCTTGGCATTTAGAGACTTAAGTAATTCACTCTTGTGTTTACCAGTTTGACCATAAAACCTGACACCAAAAACTTGTGTTACCAAACAGAAAAGGAAGTCAGCGATATATGTACAAAAAATTATTTTATAACAAATATATACAAGAAAAGTATCAATGGTGTAAAATGCGTGTAAGGGGAACGATTCGATGGGGAATGGGGAAACGTGGATGGGGAATTGTGTAATGGGGAACTAGTTCATAGAAATAATAAAAATGTTGTAGTTCTTCTCCTTTTTTATTTTTGTTAAAGGGAAGCCGAAACAAATGAATCTTAATAATAAGTTTTTGTGCAAAATTACCATGATATTGTCCGAAATGAAGTTTTGATCAGTGTAACTAACCCGTTTTCCGTTTTGTATGGAAAAAGATGAAATAAATTTTTTTTTTCATTTTTAATCAATTAAAATATGGTCAAACAATCTTACTATTTGTTCAACAATTTTGATCTGGCAAAGTATGATTCGTGGTGATGTTTCTCCTTTCAATAAACAACAAAATCTGTTCATACTTCGCGTGTAATAATTATTGTATTCCCGTCATATTCACAGCCTAATTCCGGCATATTCGCAGACTAATGTTTGGTCTATATTGTCTTGCAGATGAATACAGGTATTTGAGTAAATTAAACTTTTGGTACGGTGATTATGTCCCGTACAAGTATTTACTATTGCAAAGCATGTGCAGCTGACTGGTAAAAAATGACATTTTTCCCAGTTAAGGGAAGAGTTTAACAATTAAATCAAGCTTCAACAAAATGGATTTTTCAAACTGAAGTTCTTCCAAATGTTTGGGATATCTTTAGTGGATTGGATATTGTTACTCATGATGACGTGCATGAAGAATCACCCTTTTGAAGGTGTTTTTATTGTCTGTTTTTGGTACCGATTCAGTTCTATACATAAGGTCATGCATTGCTTGATATGTCTTTTAAAAAGAAAATATAATGTGTTTTCTAGTTTTGCATTATTATATAATTGGGGTACCTCATTAAATAACTCTTAACAAAACTTGAATGTCTGGACGTTTGTCAATGCATACTTGTTTAAAACATTTTTTATACATGCAAGTACTACAAGTTCAGTGTAAAACATATGATCATGTAGTTAGATAATTCGTTACTATTTCAATCACAAGTAAAGAAATGCAGAAAAATGACATATATAACTTATGGTAAAAAGTTAACAAAAAATAAGAACTATTGCTGCCGTATCAGCAGTATCTGTTTAAAAAGTTTAAAAAAAATTTCTTAAAAATAATCTTATGTAAATCTTGCATTTGCTGATTCTTTTCCATTGGGTTCAGTAAATCTTGAATTTACATCATAGTATAATCTATTTTAATGTAGTTTTTATATTAATCACTTTTTTACTTAAAATGTTTTAATTGCGTTGGGTTGACGTGGACACTGTACATTTTTATGGTATTCAGAGTAACATAATTAATATGTTTCCAATTATATTCAAGTTTAGTATTTGGGACCACGTTGAGTCACATGTTGTATTTATTTATTTATTTATTTATTTATCTATTCATTTAAATACAGTATGTTTTTATATAATTCACTATACACATCTTTTGGCTTAAAATATCTTTATTGCGTTGGGTTGACAAGGACACTATACCTTAAGTCATTCACAGCTATGTTTAAGGATAACAGATATGCTTTAATTGACAATAATAATCCTTGGTATTCAGAAACTTTTTTATCATTAATTTGTTATGAGACATTTAGGTGTGTCATAAATTTTCAGAAGTATAAAGTAAAGGATTTATGAACCATATTCCTTTTTAGTCTCGATTTTTATATATAATGGACCGATTATTTATTAATTACATTTGTTCGTCATTGTCGCAGACTACATGCATTAAGAGTAAGCTCATCTTTATCATGTTGATATGAATATTTCCTCTGATGTCCAGTACAAGCACTGAATAACTCTTGCCAAAAATATTATTGATTTTTACCTTGGACCTTCATATGCTTATTTTACCAAATTGACATGTTCAGAAAATTCTAGAAAAAAATGGACTTTTAGGAATTACATTTCAGGATTATTCTTACTTATATCAGTTGAAGGCATTTCATAGACATATTGTATCTACCATTTTCGTCTGTCTTAGAAGTATGATTGTACAGAAATCTGTCCACTTACCTGTTATGGCTAATTATCCTAAATAAATGAAAAGTGCTTGATCAAGTGGACACCTGATACACATAGTTTGATTTCCAATATTTTTATAATTTTTTAAAGTTCTCTACTCTGAATAAAAAGCATAAATCTCCAAGCTTTGAAAATTTAATGTAAAATGTGTATTTTTCTCCAAACTTTGTGTATATTTAGATTGAATTTCAGATTCATTTTCAGAGATAACACTCAGAAGACATTGAAATTCATTTTTATGTAATGACAAATCAATATACATTTTTGTATTTCCTTTGCAAGATAAATTTTTGTTTCAAGTTACCAGAGGTTTGATATGACATTGAAATCCATTCTGCCACAACAGGCAGGACAGTATTAATCTTCAAGTTTGAATATTTAATGTGAAAATGATGATTTCTCTAAAAATGTTTGTCTATGTAGATTGAAGTACAGAATTAAAAACATCCTTTCATATTTAGTAAACAGCTATCAAATCTAGTTCATGTCAACTTCAGTAAGCACTATTGGCTGATCTCAGACTAATTAAATAACCATAAGAATGCCATATCTGATAACTACAGTAAAAGCTTATCACTTAGCATTAAATATACCTACAAATCCTGGAATCATGCAACTAGCTGATTCTCGTTACGTGTAATAGAAGTCAGACAAACCGCGGTTAGAAGAATGGTCAAAACCGAAAATCCAGGAGCAAAGACACCCCTAGAAAAAAGACAAACATCACTTATATAACATACAAAGACTAAATGAGATCACTAAATGTAGTCGAAAAATTCGGGTGCTTTTGGGTGAATATAGGTATATGAAATAATTGGAATTGATTTTTCTTTAACATATGGAAGACATTTGTCTGTTACACTTTAAATACAAAAAGTAATAACAAAATACTGAACACCATAGAAATTGTATAAAAGTGTAAAGACATTTACTTAAAATCATTGCGATTGACTAAAGATCAAGTCATTGCAATATAATTAGTGTTTAGAATGTCCGTCAGATAAAAATCATATAAAATATATAGAAAAGAATAATGAATTAATTAAAGTGGGCAATGAAAATTTATCGTCAGACAAACTGACTTATCCCCACCTCTTACAGTTCAATTAGCATCATCCACCCGAACGCTGAATGCCCATTCATTTGAGTTGACACTACTCAAAATGCAGGATGCCCACTAAATATTAGTGGACTTTAAAATGAGTGGCTTTTTGCAAAATATCAGAATTTTTTAAAGAGGAATGATTTGATATTCAAAATATTTTCATGTAGTTAATTACAACATATCACATATACATAATAAAATGTTAATGTAAATTAACATATGTTTAATTAGCTGATTTGAGCCATGGATTTGAGTGGATTGGGCAAGGAAACTTGTGTGATGTCCACTTGTGGACTTTAGAAAACTACAGTGTCACACTCTATATATTTATTCACTCAGCTGTTAAAGTCATAACTACTTTTTCGAACAGCTGGCAACGGATGAAGAAAATCTGGAGGAACCATGAAACAGAAGTGTAAAAAAACCATCAATAAGTTGGTCCTGATTCTTGTATTTAGCAACATAACCTTTGGAATACACAATCACATATTACATGTAATTAATGGACTTAAACAGATGAAGGGGGCTGAATATGGAAAAAGATAATTCAGTCCTTCTAACCAGCAAAGATCAAAAATATTCTCAGGATTTTAAAGACAGTATTTTGCTTAAATCGAGAAGTGGATAATCTACCTCGCTGAGAATTAAGATTATTTGATAACACAATTTGTTTTGATATCGTCGAAAGTTACTAGGATCATCTCGTGACTGCTAGTGTCAGATCAGATCATCTGACCCCTTTCTAAGTTTCACTAAAATATGATGTGGCAAATGCGACAAAAATACCGACTAAGCATATTTTCTGAACAGGTAGTCCCGTACCCTTCGTTTAAAATATTTGCATTTTCAGCCTCTTTTATCTAGGCATGTACTTTTTAGAAACGCGCAAAATACAACACAACTCAATGTAATGTACGAAAAAAACCGAGTCGGAAGGCGCCCCTACTGCAATTTGTTAACAATGCATGATACCAATCCACATTTAATGCTTTATTTATATGAAAAAAACGAGTCGGAATGCACCCCTATTGCAATTCTGTTAACAATGAATGTATATGAAATATGTTACCACTCCACTTTGAATGCTTTATCTATATGAAAAAACGAGTTGGAAGGCACTCCTATTGCAATTCTGTTAACAATGAATGTATAAGAAATATGTTACCACTCCACATTTAATGCTTTATCGATATGAAAAAAAAAACAAGTCGAAAGGCACTCTATTGCCATTCTGTTAACAATGAATGTATATGAAATCCGTTACCACTTTATATTTATTGCTTTATCTATATGAAAAAACGAGTGGGAATGCACCCTTATTGCATTTCTGTTAACAATGAATGTATATGAAATCTGTTACCATTTCATGTTTAATGTTTTATCTATATGAAGAAAACGAGTTGGAAGGCACACCTATTGCAATTATGTATGTGAAATATGTTACCATTCCACATGTAACGCTTTATCCACTGTTAACAGGCAATATTCACTTACCAGTGTCTTGAATTGTGTAAATAAAATAATTAAAAATTGTAGGGTCGTTTTTTATCGTTATGGAATGTATATCTTGCAGATGTTTAACGATCTGTTTCCTGTGTCACAATGCAATTTCCGTCCCTTCTCTTTCATGACTGCTTGCAGGATTTTCGCTGTAAGTAACACGACAGGTGCCACATGTGAAACAGGAACTGCTTACCCTTCTGGAGCACCTGAGTTGACGCCCAGTATTTTGGTGGGGTCTGTGATTCTCATTTCCTGTTTTTTTTTAGTTTCTGTGTTGTATTGTTCGTTTTTGTGTCCATTTTCGGTCTTGTCTGTTGCCTTAGGATATGAGAGGTTTGATTAAGGTTATGTATCTTCCATATTGCATTTGATATATGTCAGTTAGCCATGAATATTTTCTTACAAAATAATTGCACTGCATATTATGAAAAAGTTGATCTCGAATTATTGAAATGTTTCCGCAAACATCCACATTAAACGAAAGATGTCTTTGCTTTACAAAGGTACATTTTTATTTATTACCGATATTTACTTCACCAGAAATTGTAATGTATCAGTCTTCAGAAACATTAAGACAGGTCAGTACAATTATATTTTTTTCTAGTATTAAAAAGATGCTGAGGTAAAATCTAAGTTTGAAAAATATAACATAGAATTCAGGAAAAGCGCGCTTAGAATGATGATAAAAAACTACAGAGGCAAAGACTAAGCCAAGAAACAAAGACAAACATTACACGGAACACTCGAAAACTGAAGTAGACAACAATAAAGGTCGAAAAAGTAAATAAGCAGGCAACTCGGACAAAAACAAAACGACGAGCATGGACAAGGTACTTATGTAGAGTAAATGTTAGCGTCCCCTGCTTTTCTAGAAACATCCACCAAATTCGTCATGTGATTTTCGCTAGGTCACATAGTGAAACAGCAGTAGGGGGTTTCTTTCATAGAGGTTGAAGTCTTCATTACGTAAGTTGTACGGTCGCCATCACGAACTGGTTGATCTGTTTCCAGTGTCATAGTGCAATCCCCATACCTTCTTGTTCATGACTGCGTACAGGATTTTCGCCGTAACATGACGTTGCCACATGTGAAGCAGGAATTGCTTACCCATTCGGAGCGCCTGAGTTCGCCGCCCCCTTTCTGGTGGGGTTGGTGTGACTCATTTCCTGTTTTTAGTTTCTGTGTTGTCCGTTGTTATGTACATTCACGGTCTTGTCGGACATACGAGCTTTAATTATGGTTTGGTATCTTCTAAATTTTATTCGTTATTATATCAAACCATGGAAGTATTATATTGACAGGAACTACAACGACCCCCACTTCAAACGTTTCAACTGCGATGCCGCCCAGTCGGGGTATTATGTGCTAATGTCATATCAGTTGACACTTTGGTGACAGCCCAACATGCGTTCCGATAAGCTTCGGCGATTTCCGTACATAGCGATCGTTACCGAGTACACCGGATGTGTACATAAATTCTAAGGAAACATGTGCATATGGTAAAACTTTGCGGGAAAGTGAAGAAGTATGGCGACAGACGATTTTCAGGATGCTGACTTTGATCTATTAGATGAATATGCGATTGAAAGCGAACAATATTGCATGTGCAAGTCTTCCAATAGCTGTGGCCTAATCGAATGCGGAAGCCATTCGTGTAATGTGAAATTTTACCACACAGAATGTGTCGGGTTGACGGAAGAAGTTGACAAATGGTTATGTGCACCATGTTTGGGTTTAGAGAATCCAAAGGCAAAGATAGGTATGTTATGAAAACAATTTATTAATCTCCACAAAAACTTTGTAATACCGACCACTCTTGATTTGTTTCCATTGATTCATTTTTCCTCAGAAAGTCGGAATGGAAGGAAGCAAGATTATTCTAAAATTCTTTTGTTTAGTCTGGCTTTCTATAAGTCTTTTTTGTTGTACATGTTTGTATTTACATTTTATAATTTTCATAGAAATTTTTAAATATATCTCCTTGAAGAATAATATGTTTTGAAAAGTTTTTTAGGCAATTTCAGCTATTTTTTTTTTTATTCTTATTATGGAAGTGTAAAGAAATCTTAAAAAGAAATAAAAAAAATTCAAATCTCTCTTTTTCAGTATCTTCAGAAGATAACTCAACACTAGCACTAGAAGGGAAGTCAGATGACATTATAAAAAGTATGCAATTATAAATATTTGAAAAATAATATACACAAGATAAAATATCATACAGTGGTAATTTCATTTTCAAAGTGTAAAAAGACACATGCCAGTCTACATGTGTATATATCATGTATATTGTGCTAATTATTTACATGTAAATATAGTTTTATTCAAATGACAGACACCTGTCATATATGTTTATTTACCATGTATATATATTTGTACAACTGTCACTTGCATATGAAAAAAGTGGCACTTTCCTGCATATTAAAATATTCTGCAGAACATTAATACCTTTTGAACAAACTAATTTTGATATGAACCCTTTATTTATAAAAGTAAAATTTAATTATTTCTTACAGAGTTTTCAACTTTTTTACAGTTCTAATACTAAGGTGCTCTGTACATTTTCATCATAAGATTTGAAATAAAATGTCAAGGGAGAGCTATTGAAAAAAAGTTGTATGTTTCTAACCAAAATAGTACAAGATTAGTATTTATTCTTTTAATATTTTTCAGGTTTCACACTGGATGATGCAAAAGGAATTTCAAAGAATCTTACAGTGAAGACCTTGCGTACATTATATGAAGAACCATTTTGCCGTTTGAATAAAAGCTTCAAGGATACATTAGAAATGATTGTGTTGAAATTAGAAACTTCTGCATCAGCCTCAGTAAGCGACATTTGTGGTGATTTTGTCAGTATTTTTTGGCCTGCCCTAACAGCAGCAGACAGCAGCAGATTATTACCTTCTGTAAAATTAGAGAAAAAAGCTGCTGCGTTTCATGCAATCCGTGGTTCAAGCTCTCTTAAGCAGACATTTAAACAGTTATTGGATGCCATAGGAGTTATAGAAGTAACTGATGACATTTTTGTCTTAACTTCCCAATTTTTTTTTCAACGCATGTTCACTCAACTTCTAAAGGAAAAGCAAGAATCATCGTGCAACAAAAAGACTAACAGTATTAAGACCAACAAACTTAACAAAACTGAAGAACAGGCTTTGAGGTATACAGCAGGGTATATTTGTAAAAAACTCTCACGCCACTTTCAGCGATACAGGAAAAATCAAGTAGCAAATTCTTGTTGGTCCATTTTGAAGAGTTTTCACAGTCAGGAAATAGATACAGAGCCAACAAATCTCCTTTCTTACACCAAAGAGTGGTTATAAACAGTAAATCGTGGAGGACTCTTTACTGTTAGTGACAAAGTTTATATGTTCTTTAGAGAAATGGAGTTCAAAGTGCACTCACATTTAACAGGATCTCCTACCAGCCTCAATACAACAAGGGACATTTTAGTGAACTCTATCCACAACTGTCCAGATGTAAGCGATGCATTCAATGAACTTGTATCACATGTAGAAAATGAAAATATTAAATATGCATTGTACAAAAAATTTATATCATGCTGGGTTAACTTGAGAATGCGGGCTTTTGCAAATGTTTACGTGTTCTTAAAGAAAAAGGATGACTTTAAATTATCTAGTAAATCTGAGAAAAGCATGCGTCGCCAACTTGCAAAAGAAAATACATGTACTTAAAAATGTTATTCACAATAAACATTTACATTGTGGAAATATTAGTTCATTATGTCAATTTTATTTTATTGTTAATTCATCAGTGGTTTTGATTTTCCCTCTTTCGTCTCTTAAGTGGCATGTTGTTGAGTGGTAGGTTATGTCCAACTTGGCAGTTTCCTCTAGCGGAGGCTAATACAGCTGGTGCACCTGTAACTTGCAGTGTCAAAGCGTTTTGCTGAAATTGTCTTACAGTTGGGTTATCACAACTCCCGCCCATTCCTCTTTGCTTTGAGAAGTATTCCTCTAAGGGATCTTGATTGAACTTTTCACTTAATAAAAATCTTGCATTTGGTAAGTGCAGCAGCTCTTTTCCAAGGTTAATGAATGAGTGCACTGCAAAGAAATAAAGATGTTTTTGTATACCGTCTTGATTACCACCTTTTGGTTATGATTATGTTGACAATCCGACTTCTTTTTTTCAGTTATGTTTTTGCTTTTGCTCCTTATTAGAAATATCATATACAAGTATATCATAAGTAAAGTACTTCATGTATAAGAATTTGAAACTTGGATTAGCATGCATTACATTATGAGGAATTCAGGAAGTCAAAATTTACCTGTAATTCTGAGTCCTTCCAGTGTTTCCCTACTTAAGCACAACTGCTTCTTTTCCTTTGCAGTGAGGTTTGGGATGTTCGCTCCTTCATTCTCCCAGCTTGACAGAAAACCTAGAAAGCTTTCCTCCAACCACTGTTGAATGAAAAAAATATACAGATATAATGCAACCTCCTCTGTATAAATGGACTCTTATACAAAAGAGAAGATATGGAGTTTAGGTCAAGAAATTTGTACTCCCTCTACATAAGATACAGGGGAAATTGATGAGTCTATATTCCCCACAGACAATAAGGAATCAATCTCCTGGTCAATGCCTCAAATTAAATTATTTATTAAAAATACATTTTGTCACTGAGTTTTTACAACGGTTTACTTACTTTAAATCTCCAGTCCTGTGCATTGGTATAGGGTGCACACACGGGTTTTCTTTGACGGGTACCTGTGGTAATGTTTGACACGTTCAGACAATCGAAAAACAAGTCAAACATTCTGACAAACATCTCCGTTGATTCTGTTTCCTGTTTTCCTTGCAACTGAAGTGCATTTGCAACACTACAACTGAGGATCTGAAAATATATCGTCAACCATACATGTAACTGATTGCAATAAAAAAGAATATCACTAAGCTTAATTTTTTCACAATGTCTTTTAATAGATGTCGGTCTTCATTTTGTAGAGTACAGGTTAAACATAAAAAATGAGTAAGGAGTGTAACACTGACTGCTGTTTTGATCGTTCCTATTTTTTTACACAGTGTTATGGTACATGCAATACAGTATCCATGCAATTTTCATTATTCTGGCCCCTATCGTATTTAAAATAGGGCCGAAAGGGGTAAAATTCGCATGATATCTTTTAATGCTTGTAGAATTTTTATTTTTTATCCCATTTAGATGTGGTTTGTTTTTCTGAATTCCTCTTTTAATCTAGTTCAATGGGATTGTCAACGGATTTTCTCTATCTTTTAACGTTTTCGAGTTATTAGGGGTTATATTGGGTCAAATTTTGAAAAAGGTCAAATCTTTTGGAATTCATCACAGGGTTGTATGCACAGCTGCTTGTTCATTTTTTTTTCATTTTAGGAATATAATTTGCCATG
>JAOXYH010279483.1:0-15128 GCA_028566455.1 Botula fusca | reverse complement strand
AAAAAGTTCCTGTTCCACATGTGGCACCCGTTGTGTTACTCACGGCGAAAATCCTGTAAGTAAAGTCATGAATAAGAAAGGATAGGGATTGCACCATGACACCGGAAAGAAATCCTTAATCATCTGTGAGAAAGCCATTCAATAACGATCAACCAAAAATTGCGAAGTACGTGAAGGCTTCAACCTTTTCGTAAGAAACCCCTGATTGATAGGTTACTAATTCGCAGTAACCTTCTATCTAAAAAAAAATCTGGATCGGAAATGTAAGCTCGAGAATATCGTATTAACTGAGAAATGTATACTCCGTGTGCAGGTGGTACTGGAATATTGCTACAAATGAAAGGAAAATTTACAATCGGAAAATTGAAGTCATCTCTTTTGTCTCACAGTTTTGAACTCAACCGTCCTACATTTTAAATTTCAAGATGAAAATCAAGGTATGGAACAACCTTTAAAGTATCTGTGGTATCTTTTATTTAAAGTTTGTTTTGAAAGATGCAATCCAGAAAGGCTCCAAACTTAGAATTATTTAAAGAGAGGACGTCATGTATATAGCGAAAGGTGGAATTAAAGGATTTGGCTAAGCTGTTTTCTGTTTTCTGAAGAAGCCCTCTGATTCATACGAATAAAGAAATGTCGACTAATAAGGGAGTACAACTGATACCCATTGGAATCCCGATTGTCTATTATTAAAACACAACTCCAAACATAACAAATATGTTATCGATCAATTAGACCAACATTTTGACGATATTATGACTATTGCAACGGAAATTTGTGAATTTCGTCCGTGGAGGCACAATAACGTGTGGATACTTATCTGAAAAAGTTGAATTTTGTTTGGCATTTTTCCTTAGAAGTTTAAATTGTAATCATCAGACCATCTAAGCATACGACTCTATTATCAATCTCTCTGATAATGAATAATATAAGAGTAGAAAATGAACTATAGATATTAAGAAGAACAGAAGAAGTTAACAGTTCATTAGTTTTCTACTTGTCAGACGTATTCAGATATTTTTATACTTAAATGTTGATCAATTTTAGTGACAACTGTAGGGGAGGGGGACTGAAATATAAAGTGTAAAGTGTGCTATACGACCATTCCTTGGTTTACCACTTGTATGGTTTTCTCTTTTCATTGACGCTGAGAAGCCGAAGTTGAAGGATCAATATAAAACAGGAAGCTGATGTGCATTGCAGAGATAATTGAGGGAGATAATCCTTCTTGCTAAAGTGGAATAGTGTGCCCTTGGAGACACTGGTTAGATTCAAGCTTCAGAACGACTATTTTTGCAATTACTCATTCAAACCGGCCACGTCGGTTTTATTCGGTCGATGAGCTAAACAATTTAAAATAGAAACTGAAAGTCAAAATTCAAACTTCTTTCAATATTAGATTTTTCAGTATTGTTTAAAATGTCAAGTCTAAAGTAAAACATATTTCTGATAAATTTAGAAATCACCATGGTATACTGTTATTGTGTAATTCGGAGAGGTTTCGGTGAATCATGTTTACTCATAATTATTTAAAAGTTGAAAAGTTTACTATCTTACTTCAAGGTCAGCGACCTAATGCATTTGTCATTTGTCCGTCAATTTATTCTGTCGTTAAATTATCGATTTCCAAAGTGGTAAGTTCGAAATTCGTAAAGTCAGGCAAAATATCTGGCTATTTCCATCTTGACAAATTGTGAACTAAATGACCAAAAGTGTCCCGTTACCTTGACAACGCTGTGACAATGAAATAAACGTCTTAAGGATTTCGTTATGCATATGCTTAAAATGTTACCAACTTTGAACACGTTTGTGTGTTATTATAAAAACATTAATTTTTATTGACAGTTGACTAGAAAAGTACAAGATTAGAACTTGCACTAAATGACGGAGCGCCAAACAAGGGCCGTTGATCGTAAAACGGAAATATATCTGCAATAAATATCGAAGAATCATATTTGTACCGAACTGGCCTTCAAATTCGACAATTTGTTGTCTCGGTGAAAAAAGAGCCCGTTTGTAGAGTGGATGCATTACATGTGAAATTGATCAGTAACAAGAGAAAGCGTGTTTTGTGTTTGAAAATGAAATTTGTTCCGTTGTAAATCTGACACTGTCGTTGTTTTTGATGTATGATCTCAAGTGCAGAAAATTGATGACTGACATAACGACGAGGTAATCAAAGACTTGCTACCTCTCAATAAAGGTAATGATATTATTTCATTATTGTGTAAATGATTCTAGAGGTAACTTATTATCTACAAGGACACTATAAATTGACGTTTTTTGAATAGGGTAAACGAACTTTGCAGAACTTATCTTGGCAAAAAATACAAAGCATTGCGATATTGGAGATATAAAAATAAACAAAAACTGTTATCAAATTTCACTAAATAAATGACTTGATTATTATTATGAATAATCATCGTTAACTCAGAGATCATGCCAGAAATATGTATAAAAATAAAAAATATATTAAATCCTTTCTATCTTAATAAATAATTGACAAGTATCACTTTTTCCTCTATTGTTACAATATTTCGTTCTTTTTTATACTTTGTTTTGATAGGAATACCACCAAAACTTTTACAGGACTATATCAAATACATCAGGTAGTCTGGTGTATAAAAATGGTCTAGATACCTTATTGTCCTAAAACCTAACAATACATGTATTTATCTAGTAAAACAAGACCCCTAATCATACTCTAAACTTGGCTGATGCCATGTAAGTCTTGAAATTGATTTCCTTAATAAAAAATATGGAAAGATCAACCCGCGCTAGACAAGTAAGACACATAAAACAACAAGAAAAAGGAGATAAATTACCTTCCAAAAAGGGAGGGTATTTTCTGATGCATTCATGAAGCCATTGGTTTTCTCCAAAGCACAGTTCCAATAAATGTATCAATAAATCAATCAAGAAATGAAACAAAAATTGATTTAAAATCAATTAACATTAAAATGAATAAATTAAGATATAACATGGCGACACGGATGCTGATTGAGACATAACATATACTTTGCAAAGTGATGAAAACCATCTACTTTAATGCAATAATGTAATAACTAATTCAGTTACTTTTCTGATACTGTTTCTGATCAGGATTTATAACCAAGAATCAAATGCAAAACGTTTACGCCTATGAAATATTAAGTCGAGTTGATTACATTCTTATTGAAGTCATTTAAAAACAATTTTCTTGAATCAAACCTGGCAGGTCTGTCCCTAAACAGATATATACAGCAACCCACATTCCATGCGAGATTGCTCCTTTTCTAAATTAGTTTCGTTTTTATTTCTTTGATCAAAGACGTATTGAATTTATCCAAATATACACAATAGTTGAAAATTGACCACTGTGAATGTGCTGCATGATCGCTTCTCAAATTTTGTATATGTAGTCCCGCCAATATATCCAGCTTTACATTTGAGCCAAATTTCTTGTATATTAGGAACTTTTTGATAGTTTCTCTTAGTTTTGTTAAAAATAAATAAAATTCATATAAAAAGAAAACATATACCGATTTGGATTTCAAAAAAAGAGGCATGTCTTTGGATTTTTATGTTTTATCATCAAGTCCGACAGCGTCGCTGTCCATCCAATTATAATAGAATATTTCTTCCGTATGCCAAAATATGCCATCAGCTCAATTGTGAACTGTAAAACTTGGTTTTACTTAAAAAGACTTGATACGCATTTGCTCAAATATGTAGATTTGTCTCGCGCTCTTTTGTCCACGTGAAATAAGTAAGTTTCGTATTCTTTATATTATCTGTCTGTTTCTGGGATGGAAACGTCACATTACATTTGAATAACTCTGAGAAGTATTTTTGAATGAAATCATCCATTTTTGTTGCGTTATCATGTTTACCCTTTTTGAAAACAATTGATTAAACACTGATAGCAAAATAATATATTCCTGTGTAAGTTTTTTTGTTGTTGATTTTAGATGGTTAGTTTTGTATTTCCATCTTTTTGATTTTTTTTTTTTTTTGGCCGGGGGAGGTATTTTTCATTTTTATTTTTCGTGTGTTTGCCTGTCTAAAATACGATTAAAATATGGTCTGTTTATAATAAATACTTTATTTGCAAAAAGAAACCCTAACGGGTTGAGCAAAACATGAATACAAACACAAACACAAACGATATCCAAGTAGCATATCATATACACATGATACATGAAAAGATTTCAAAATAGCGTAGATTTCATCTGCAATTATATATTTTGTAGGAGCTCTGTGCTCGGAAATGTAACTCTTCATCACTTTTAACAGCATCTTTGTTTACTTAGCAATCAATATAAGATATCGAAAAGTGCGATCAATTTCTGAGAACATTTTTTTCCGAGCACAGACAGGTGATGTATGGCATTCTTCCAACTCGACCCCATAAATATCATTATCGGTTCTCAATCATAGCTTTGAAAAATCAAGTCTATTTATATAATGGTAATGTCCTAGATCAAACAAAATGGCGATTATGTAAATCTGTGAACATTTAGGAGAACCTGCACGTGGTGAACTAACTAATGAGTTTTTACGTATGTATAATTGTAATTGCTCCAATATCAATAAGCGAAGTCGGTGAAAAGACAAATTTACAAGGAAAAAAACTCCTACGAGAAATGACGTTATTTGCTTATTTCATTCATGCAAATCTTGATGACAGTTCCGTCAATTTTCAAACCACAAAAACATATCAATTAAATCATTATACTATGTATCATTTGATCATGTCATTCGATGTAATTGGAATTTTGTAACTTTTGTGAACATTTTCAGTGAGATTTTATTTTGAGACTCTTTAATATGTCAAAGTTGAAATAAGTGTAAATACACTAAGTGATGCTCAGGTTCATGCATGTGGTTCCTACAACACTCTCTCTGAAGTTGTTCTAAACGGTTTCAATAAAAAAAGACTATTGTCGTCCTGAAGAAACACATAAAATTAATAACTCTATACAAAAAGAACGACACAGTTATTGTCTGAATTTCAATTGCTTTGGTAGACCTAGATCAGTCAGAGAGAAAACAATCTCCTCACCTGTGTCAGTGACTTGTCATACGGTAGCAACATACAGTTTATTTGATATGAAATCTTATTAAATGAATGTTGCTTTCTTTCATTATGCTCCAACTTACAAAAAGAATAGCAATATAAGCTGGGTACAATCAGTTCACAAGTGGTTACACTTCAACACATTGATTATGAAACAAGATTGTTCTGGTACTTCCGTTCTTTCGCCTTCTTTCAAGTGTTTCCATTTGCACGCAATAAGTAAATATCAAGTGACTTTTAGTTGTAATACATGTTAAAAGGTGCAATTATGGTTAATTGATAGCATTATTGCCATGCGCAGTGGAAAAATGCATTAAGGGTTCGTCTTGTACAAACCTTTTATCCCCATTTTTACAAAATTTTGCAAACAAGCAAAATTACACCACTTTGTTTTCTTTTCGTAAATATCTGTCATTTATTTCATTTGTATACAAATCTCTATGCTTTGCACGCATGCTTCTTGCCTTTCCTTCTATGGGATTCTGTCAGTGATTTCATTTGTAAAAAAATGTAATGTTGTATAGTATTTTGAGTGCAACAAGCATTCCTCATCTTCCTGCAGGTTAGCACCACTCCCAATGGGTAAGATTTCTTAAGGAAATGGTATATGTTCCCTTGGTCAGTTAAAAAATATATTCGAATTGAGCTGTACTCTATCAACGCATATCCAACTACATATTCATATTATGCGGCTGTTTTTGATATCATTAATGTTTGGTCAAAGTATAAAGTTATCATTTATCCAACAATCAGTTTACAATTGCGGCTGAAATGGTATGTCTATACTTTAGAATAATATCGATAGTATATGGTCTCATGATAATAGTAATATCATAAAATATCACAAAATCATTGAAACTGATATAGTCATACGCAAACTGTTACTGAGACATATGTCTCAGTAACAGTTTGCTCATGACATAGTCTCACCAAAAATTGTATCTGGTTGAATTATTACGTTGACTGTTTTGATTTTGTTTTTTTTTTATTTATTTTTATTCCGGTGATAATAAAGATTTCGGTTCTAATGTGACATTATTGAATAATATTCAATCGCCACGAAATAAAGAAATTTCTGTTAAGTTCGAGTTTCTTCCTTATTTTCAGCTGGTATAAAAACGTGTATCTCCGCAACAAAATTTATTTCTGTACCTTTAAGGTGAAAGTGTTGTAATATTTATATTTTTTTTTTAACCGTAATAAATTGTTTGTACAGGATATCCGCAGTTTTTTTCATTGATAACTTTTTGTAACTCATTGGGTAATTGTACTGCTGTTGAACTGAGAGTCTCCGATGGTATCGCCAGTCCAGTAGTCAATATCCATATGATTTTGGTTTATATATACCATTTCTCTCTTTTTTATTTATTTTAAACTAAGGTTTGGCTGTATGAAGAGGTAACTTAAACATATTTGGCATTGTGTTTTTGACATTTTTTCAGTTTTCTTTGTCGTGTAATAACTTCTATTTCAGTCGACCAGTTTCTATGAAATTTTAACATAATGATATTGAAATAGGAGAGTAAGGGTAAAAGGGCCAGAAAGTGCCCAAATATAGAAGTTTTAGCTATAGGGCATTCATTTTTGTGCTAGATTAATGCTATTATTTTCTTTATATTACTTCTAAAATACGTTTTCGGAATATGAAGATGATTAGTTTTCGAGATAAAAGAAGGAACATATTCAGAATCGTAGCTATTCAATTTTAAGTCGGATTCTGGCGATTTTTCTAAAGTATTATTCTATTAGGGTTCAAATAGAAATGGGGTATGACTTTTACCTATTGGCAGCTATTGGATTTCTCTCTTCAAGAGCTTTCAGTGGTATGTCCGAACATTTCATATTATTGCTCTCAACGTGTCCTAGATAAAAAGGGTCAAAGGGAGGCAAAACCTTCAACTGAAGCTGTTTTAATTTTCAAGTCCAATTTCAACGAATTGTCTTGAAGATTACAAACAGGACACACAACGAATTTTAAATACTGACAGTCATTTGTATGAGAAAAAGGAGTAAAAGATGCCAAAAAAGGTACATGAAGACAGTATATCAATGTTTTCTTATTTTTCATGAGATTTCGATGAGATTTTTTTAAAACATTTTTCAAAGGCAACAGATGCTATGTAGCTTTTATGGTTTCTTACACATAAGGAGTATGAAGGAGTCAATTAGTCGGTCCAACATATTAATATGTCAAGAACAATTAGGGTGTCCACACTTGCTATTAATGTACACTTCAAATTTCACTTATTATTACCCCCTTTGTGTCCGTTCGTCCGTCCCAACCTTGTATCCACAACTCCTCCTAAACCAGTGAATGGATTTTAATAAAATTTTCACAAATTCTTTATTTCATGATGCCATTGTGCACCTCCTATTTTAGATTTTTGATCTGAATGATTTTTGGGGTTTCCCATGGCAAAAAATGGACTTTGCCATTCATTAACATAGAGGGGTGTCCTTTTTGTATCCGCAACTGCTCCTAAACCAGAGAATGAAGCTTTCATTGACTCCTTATTATATGATGTCATTGTTCATCTTGACTAAGTGATTTTTGGTGGTTTCCAATGGCAAACCATGGACTTTGCCATTCATTGATGTAGGGGTACCTCTTTCGTATCAGCAACTCCTCCTAAACCAGTAAATGGATTTTATGAAACTTTCACAGTTACTTAATTTCATGACGCCGTTGTGCACCTCCTATTTTAGAATTTGATCTGAATTATTTTTGGGGTTTACCATAGCAAAACATGGACTTTGTCCTTCATTCACATAGGGGGTACCCCTTTGTATCCGTAACTCCTAAATCAGCAAATGAATTTCAATGAAACTTTCATAGATTCTTTATTACATTATGTCATCGTGCACCTTTTATTTTAGATTTTGATCAGATTGATTTTGGGGTTTTCCCATACCAAACATTGACTTGCCATTTATCTAATATTGGTGGCGTGGAAATCAGTTAGTGAGCTTTGCTCACAGTATTTCTAGTTTACATGCTTCGGTTGTATCATTCTGCCCTTTGTGAAGCTTTTTATTACCCCCACCCCTTGCAAAGAAAGTTTTGGGGGTATAAAGAAATTACCTGTCTGTATGTCTTTCTGTCCATCATGCTTCGTTTTTGGTCTATAAATCTTGTACCGCAGAACATTGTTCATCGAAACCTGGTGTGTAGATGTATCATGGGAAGTCGGTGTGTCACATACGAAAATCATGTCATCATGACTTGACTTTGACCTTTGACCCATTGATAGTAAAATTTTATCTTGTTTTCTCCGTCGTAGAAACTTGGCATGTGGATCCATTATGAATTACAACCTTCTGCAAAATGCATACGCAGGGATAGCTCTAGTTTTAATATTAATGCTAATGGTATCATTAATAATAGAAAGGACAGGATGGAATAAGGGCCATTTCTATGATAAATTGGAAGTACGTTCTGTAGATTTCTCGATCTTGTCAGTCTTGTCGATTTTGCCCCCTTTTTTGACATTTCCCTTGGTGTTCAGTATTTTGTTACTACTTTTATTAAATATATGTTTTAAAGTTAAATATTTTTTCTCTAGGCCACTGCCTTTCATGTAACTAGCTTAATTCAAGCATTGGCAAAGAGCTTACGTGGACCTTTTGCATGGCTATCTATCGACAAAACAAAATCGAAACAAAAACAGTTAAGGGGAGAAGAACACGGATAAAAGAGTTACAGCGCTGATGATATTCTGGTGATGAAACGTTCAAAAGCAGAAACATCGACCCAGTGTCATCCAATATCGGCAATAGAATACCACAGCAAGCAGCGAAAAGAAGATACAAAACTGTTGAACTGTAGATTTCCTATGGACGAAGCGCCCAACAGCAGAGATAATGACCCATTGGTATCAAATATCGCCAATATGAATACCGAAGCAACATGCTGAAAGGGTAATGAAGGAGCTACTGACCTGATGGTATCGTTCAACAGCAGCGCTTTTTGCCAGTAGCATCAAATATTGACAGAAGCATTAACCTGAAGAAAATAGTCGAAAGACACTCAATCATCTATAACACCTAATTTGTTTTATGTTTTAACAATTACCAAGATAAAAACCAGTGATAAAGTTTTTAAGAGCAAATATCAACTCTTCTCACTGTTTTGAAAAATAAACGCTGATAAAGATAAAACAACGAAATATCGAATAAAAAATTCGGTATTTAAATAATGTCTAAATTTGTAGACAATTTTTATTTATTTGAAACGATTAAGTGTTTTCAAATATAATAATCATTAAATACATAATAACAGTAAAATTATATAAAAAAGTGTTATAAAGCTATGCATGGAAAGCTATTGAAAACATTAGACAATAAATTGACTTACTTGTAGATTATATCGGTGACTGAGATCTGCCGTTAAGGGCAAGAAATAACTGAAGCAGTAAAATTTCACTTCACGTCTCCGAGACAAATTAACTGGAAACAAAACAGTGGTTCTTCTACCTTGCCTTACATGAAAATAAATATAATTCTATACAAATCAATGACTTAATTAACGTTATCCTGTCATCATTACCTAATCATCTTTCAGATGTCAAGTTTGAAAATAAAGTTTCGACCCTAGGGCTCCCCTTACCCAGTCGACCCCGACTAGTCTTTGAACAGCATTCAAATGAATACTACAACATAGTATTTTTTGTTACAAATTTAAGAGCCAAATATCGGCAACAGAATACCGAAGCAACAGGTTGATGGTAATCCAAAACTCGTGAATCCAGAGAAAAGGCAAAAGCGCACAAACATACAACAACCAGGACAAAAACAAAAAAGAACTGAAAATAAAAAAAAAACACGTAGCAAGCAAACTAAGTAGAAACAGACGACACGAGAACCAAAGCACTAGCAATGTTAACTCCCACCAAAACCCGGGAGTGACATCAGGTGCTCCGGAAGGGTAAGCATGTCCTGCTCCGTTAACGGCAATGGGAATATACGGTGAATTGTCAAGTCCGGTGAGGTTTCAAATCCAGTATGACGACAAATCTAACAAAAGATATCCTGTCGCATTTGTAAGATAGTAGATAATAAAAAGAATATGGGATATGTGTCGGAAAGACAGCAGGCCACATCTTATATAAAACTGGAAATAAACTACATGTAACATTATGGTAAATTTAACAGGCTGCGTGTGAAGCGCTTTTTCGGGATTAATCTTAATCAGACAAGCTAGTGGCCAAAATCTTGGAAGACATGATCATCTAACAAACGAACACACTGAAAAGCAGTCAAATTAAGGTATTACATGAACGCTGAATGTAAGCCAAAAATATATCGATCTACCAAATCATGATGGCGACCACATAATTTATTGAGTGACAATAATAACACATTCTGAACATAACCTGGCCAAGGAGTTTTTTGTGACAGCAGTTTTGCTGTCGTTAGAAAGTTGCTGTACAAATACAGGCATGACAGTATCGAATAAACTGTGAAATGTAGGCACAATACGCCGGGGACGAATCAGATACAACCTGTTCCAAAAGGCTTTGATAACTTCACTTTTAATAGCAGGCTGAGTAACTATCCCATACAAAACGAATCCTTCATCATCATTTTGTTTTAATTCGTGATCGGCTTTAAGTTATTAGTTCACTGATTACACTGTATGTGAGTTATACAATGTTTGATAGGTTATAACTGATAGTTTATAAACTATCCTCAATTGCATCTGACATGTTATAGTCATCTTTTACAAAGTCAATTCACACAGCAGAAAAAAACCTATACAATGAGTCATGGTATAGTCCGTTTGATATTCTATAGGCCACTCAAAATGTAGCGGTCAATAGTTTCATGAACTTTTGACTGCTTAGAGACTATTCACTGTAATATAGTCTTCGTCCGCCGACCCAAGTAAAATAGCACTTTTATTATGGTTAAATTTGTTTACGAAAATATATACTGAGGTATAATAAAACGAAATATCATTATATAGTCCCTTTTGATATTATATAGACCACTCAATATGACTAAAACCAAATAGCATTGTATTTCTATAGGCCAACCAATATGCATCGACTAAAACCAAGTATCGTTTTATAGTCCGTTTGATATTTTATAGGCCAGTTGACTGAAACTATTTAATATCAAACGGTCCATACAATAACTATTTCATGTATCATTTTGAGTGGCCTACTGAATATCATACGGACTATACAATGACGTCATGTGTATAGTCCGTTTGATATTTTATAGGCTATTCAAAATACATTGACTAAAACTATAGAATATCAAACTGTCTATACAATGACTAATATATGTATTGCCAATTTGATATTCTATATTTTATGAGAATATTCGTATATTCAGTATGCATTGACTTGAAATCTATTGTTCACATATATATGATTAAATATTAATATAATTAAATACACGTTCATGTACAGGTAGTGTTCAGTAAAATAGTATATTTAATGCCACCTTGGAAATATGTCATTTGTTGTCATAACATAATAATTTCAACGAAGTCAGCTTGGATTCTGTAATAGTGATCCCACAGGGCTGAGCATGTGATCTTTTATAGACACACTGCGTCCGAATGGGGTAACTATTTTACACCCCAGCTCAATGTAATAAAAGACGATACATCACGTCGAATTGATCGTGAACAAAAACAGTGTGTTGAGTCTTTTTTAATATAATTATTTGGTCATTTGTGTAAACTTACTATTGAAATTCCGAGCCAACAAAAGGTACCAAGTCGGGGTATTAAGTTTGGGTGATCCGGCATAAAATCATCCCAGCTCAAACAACGAAGCAGAACACCCAGATCAAACAAAGAAGCAGATCACCCCAGATCAAACTATACGAAGCAGATCACACCAGATCACACAACGAAGCAGAACACCCCAGATCAAACAAAGAAGCAGATCATCCCAGATCAAACAACGAAGCAGATCACCCCAGATCAAACAACGAAGCAGAACACCCCAGATCAAACAACGAAGCAGATCACCCCAGTAAAACAACGAGGCAGATCACCCCAGTAAAACAACGAGGCAGATCACCCCAGATCAAACAAAGAAGCAGATCACCCCAGATCGAACAACGAAGCAAGACACCCCAGATCAAACACAGAAGCAGAACACCCCCGGGCCAGATCAAGCAACGAAACAGTGATTTAATAGTTTAGTCGTTGAGTGAATCGCTTGATATACCCGGGTCCAAGCTTTGATAGTGCCAGAATTTTTAGTGGAAAATTAAACAAGTTGAAAGCTTGCAAACCGATTGGGTCCAAGCTTTAACGGTCCCTGAATTAACAAGTTGAAAGCTTATAAACCGATTACAATGCATGAAAGTAAACTAAATCATACTATTTGTAGAAAATATTCAAAAAGACATGAAAAAAGAGTTAACTAAGCTTGTAGTACATATACTGAATTTTAAAATCTTCGTTGGGGGTACCGTCGTTCAAGCACGTTTAAATATCCCGTCAATGAAATGAATGTCGCATATACAGTCATCGCTCCTTAAAAGTAAGTATTTATTTTATTCTCAGTTTTGTCTTGTGAAAAGGAACATCTTTTATGATCTTTTATTTACTAGTATGTATGGTAAAAATTAATGATTTCACACATATTTTATGTGCATTTCAGATAGTGAAAACAAAGGCAAAATTAGCCATGACCTAAAATAAACATTTTAATTCTTTTTTTAATAACAGTATTGTGTTGAATTAACAAATACCTTAGATGTTGACTTATAATTTGTAGAGTATAGTTCCTTGGGATAGCTGTGGGTAATTGAAAATCTGGGCCTTATCAGGTATGGGGGAAGGGTTTTCTTGATGCCGTGATCGGCCCCTTTAGCTTATTCGTGATTGAGGTAGTCTGTGATTCGTGATTGGGATTTTTGGCAAAAAGTAGTTCATTATCCAAATTTTGCGAAATTCGTTATTGGTGATCAATGGATTTTTTTCATGGTCATTCGTGATCAGACCACCCACCCCTTTCCCCTTCTTAAGATATCCGTTCTTTCTCTGTATTCTTACACAAGGTATCCGTTGATTATATAATGTTTCGGGGACAACTTTTAAACAAATAAAAGACAATAAAACTGGAAATTTGTTTGTGGCTTATATTCAGCACAGATAACTTCTGCAATATGACATACATCGGTCATGATCCCTCTTGAAGTTTAATGCATATGACGAGACAGATTTATTGTTTGTGAGATTTTAATCCATATATGAACACAATAATGATTTGTATAAAAATTTCAACGTTGCATGTCATGCATATTGACTAAATACAAATTAAACAAGTACCGAATGTATACAAGCCCGTTAAAAATATCTTACCTGACTTGTTTACCTGATATGCAATATGGTGTGCATTTCTTAAGATTTTCGTGTGTTCGTATAATGACCATATTTTTGAAATTACATGTTTTTGTAATCCACAACAGTATTAGTGAGAAAACAACTGAAATATCAGACTGCCAAATTAATTGAAGAGGTCTTGCATGTTGTTACAACGTAACAGTATTCCCCCATCCCGAAAAAGGTCTAGACGACAATCCACATACTTGTGAAAAATCATTATATTTATCTTATTTAAAGGATGTTTAAAAAATTATGTACCTTTTTCTCAATGTAAACATTTTGCAGGGTTTCTTGATAAATTGGTCACCAGGGAATAGCAAATTTATCCATTTGACACCAAGTCTTTTAAGTGAACAACTTAAGGAATAAATTATAGAAGATAGCAAGCCGTCATCCAAGCTCCATACCGTAAGGCAACAGAATCAAAGTGGAGTTTAACAAAGAAAGTTTTATCTTTTCCCAAAACATGATATCTGCGTTGATCATTTTTTATGAAACAAAGGTCAACAAATTCCTTTAGTCTGTCTTTCAGTTACGAATGAGGAATAGTAGTGAAAGAGTGGAGAAGTCGGAAGTGTTGATACTGTTGCAGAAGTACAGAGACTTAGACTCTTAGACATAAAAATATCTTAAGAATATTTTAGGATCCACACTGCTTCACACCGCTCCTTGAATAGTTAATTTCGCAGTACGTTTGTAACCAAGTTTTGGCTGATGAACGATGTTTTATGGAGCGCTTGTCTAATCTAGCTAAATACTGTTTGTCTAATCCAGCTAAATACCGTTGTTTCAATGCACACGTATTTAATTTTGGTATCCAATTCAAAGAAGTAAGATCCATTTTATTCCCTGTGGTATTAATATCAAAAGAACATACACTTGACATATGATTAAATAGATTTCCTTCTGACCTTACCCATGTTTAGCTAGTTATAAAATGAGTAATAAATCGGAGAAACATTTAATTGAAACCTACCTTTGTCCTTTTAATCTTCAGATGATATTTTTTCAAAGTGTATTAAAAACTTCCGTCTTTCACCTAATACGAATACAATTGCTAAAATAGGTTTAAACATGAGCAAAACGTCTTATTTTGATGGGCGTCTTTAATAGCAATGGCGGTGAGTATGCCATTAAGGTATCATCAGCAATTCTATATTACGGAAACCAGTTTCAAAGCAACATTCGTAACAATTGAATCAATGACTTTATTTACATTGGAACAAACATTTGCTTTGAAATATAAGAGTGTTCAACTGAGGAAAAAAAAACAAGACAAATCTGACAAGACATTCACTTTTTATTTAATCGGTATTGTGTGATTTGAAATAGCAATACAATATTGTGTATATTTTTCTAAGACTTTCTAAATATTCCTGAATGTTTTGATATTTGACACAGACTTATTGATTGCAAAAGTCAACAAATTTGGTTTTGTTTCTATGTTTTCATATATGACTTGAGCCTTTTCAATGTTTGATTGATTGATTGAATGGTGTATAAAGTCACTTTCAGCAGTATTTCAGCTATATCATGGCAGACAGTTTTAGTGGCGGAGGAAGCCGGAGTGCCCGGAGAAAACCGCCGACCTTCGGCAGGTAACTGACAAACCTTATCACGTACGGTTGCAAGTCGAGTACACCCTTTTTAGCTCACCTGGCCAAAGGCCATGTGAGCTTTTGCCATCACTTGGCGTCCGTCGTCCGTCCGTCCGTC
>JAOXYH010277276.1:0-15140 GCA_028566455.1 Botula fusca | reverse complement strand
CATAACTTTTGTGCTAAAGATATTGTTAGTAGTCTGGCATCAATTAAAAGAGTAATTAATGAGGAATTAATTGATATCCAAATTTACGACTGATGTTCAGTTTCCTTGGAGTTAGATTGTTTAGAAGAAAAGTGGTGTGGTCAGGCATGAACGTAAAAAGTGAAAGTAGATAAAGAGGGGGTCTAACATTCAGGTTTAGATGTCGTTCTTATCTTCGTGGCAAGATATGTTTTCCTTCATTTATCTGTAGTTCCAACTTGGTACTCTATGAAACTGGGTAGGGTAAGTGAAATGAAGCAACGACTAATTACAATATATTTTTAATTTTTCACATTTTGCATTGAGACCTATGGAGACCATCATACAAGACTGAGACCTTGGAGACCATCATACAAGACTGAGACCTTGATAGTAAACCTTTAAATTGTCGCCGAAGCTCGAAATGTATCAGTATCTCGACTGTAGAAGTACCAATAATCCATTGTTAACACAGCAACATTCTATATACATATCAACCGAAGGATGTCCATAATAGTATGGTGCAACTAATATACATACTAGTAATCAAAAAGCAACACACCTTCAGTATACCCATTATATGCTGACAGTCCCCTTCATTTTCCTCCCTACAACTACACTGGAGATAAATCTACAACATACATACAAACAAATACATTATATCACTGATAGCATTCTAATCAGAGATACCAATCTGGATGAAGCTCTACTTACTACTCAAAAAATTCATCATCAAATTATCTTTATTGTTCAAACAGATTAGTCTGTAGGCCTGAAAACTTGTTGTTTTTAAATTATACACATTGTAGAGGGCACCAGAAGTACTAGTATATGTCGTCGAGTCATTACTATGTTTTGACTAATTGCAATGCCGGAAAGACGTGAAAACATTTAATTAAGTAAAGAACAGTTCCTAAGGTTCAATAAAGTACCTCATGACATATACTTGGGAACTGCTGTCTATCAAACTCGACACTTTCCTCCTGTAGTAGAACTGTTACATAGTCTACTCTATCGGCTATTATCGCCTGCTTGAGTAAAATTTGGAAATTCTGAAAAAAATGTATCCAGTTATTTACACATATTTTACCTTTAAAAATATTGCAGTTCGAAACCCATAAATGACCTGTACAGTGACAAGTCATAAAAGTATCAAACACAAGTGTATCAAGTTTATCAATGAAACGGTTACAAATGGTTGAATTGGTTCGTGGTTAATATTTTGTATGAAATACTGTAATTTGCAAGGAAATTCTTGTCAAACGATTTAAACAATATCCCAGTCAGGTCTAGGTTTCATAAAACTAGTCAAATTGAGATTTTCCTAGAATAAATGAGATTTTTGCGAACGAGAAAACTTGAGTGATTTGATTGGTCCATTTTTAAGATGAGGACAGGTTGAGGAAAACATCAGACTGGAGATGTTTTAGGAAACCTAGGACTGGTCCAAAACGTACTAGTGAAATAACATTCATGTACGTGTGAAACTCACTAAAGAGTTATTCCAGAGTATGTATCAGATTCTGGTTATTAAAAAATGATGCCAACTACCGTTCGTTAAATTGTGACATATTTTTATTAAACTGAGACCTGAGTGGGATATCAGAGAAGTGATTAAATTTAAGTATGGCCGAGGACTGGCCGAGTACTGTTCAGACTATGTCGAGACATTTTCCTGAACTTGTTGAATTAGATAAGTACATTTGCGGCTGTGGACGCGTAAAAGTCAGACCAATTTAGTAACAAATTGTCGAAGTTGAGGACAAACGTTCACTTTTTAGTTTTTGAAGGTTTCGAATTGTAATATTACATGTTATTCAGCATTTAGACAGGGTATATCATGTTATTTTATCTGTTTAAGTCCTAAATAACATTAATATGACGATGCACAGCCTTTAATGGCGATTTTTGTCCGACAATTTAAAATTCAAAGCAATCAGCAAAACACCGAAACTTCCACCGGAGCCGCAATCCTTCAATGTAAACAACAAACAGAAGTTTCCTAGGCGGGCTCTATGGTTGAAGCCTTTTACATATTTTGGCAAAAAAAATATAGAAGGTATGGTGTTAGAATTAGTCGTAATGTCAGTTGATGGTCATCCAAATATTCGAAGCGATATTCGTTCTGCCATCTTGATCTTATATACCCCGAATGTTGCCGTGAATATCTGCTGACATACTCGGCTGTTTATCCAATCAGAAATCGATATTTATCTGCAAATCGTAATATTTATTTATTTATAATAGAAAAGAATAAATATAACGACGTCTGTTGTTTACCAAATACAAAGTAATGATACACAATTACATCGGATGTGAACATTTCATAAATTAATTACTCATCAGCATAACTAGGAGGCAAAACTTTGGAAGAATACAACTGTAATATGAACACATGTAAAAATATCTGAAATAACAAACCGAAACCATCTATGTGATGTGGTATTGAATTTAGAGTCTGTAGTTGCAATTAGATGATACCTGAAAATGCGAAAACGTCACATTGGAGGATCGTTCTATGGGCATAATCAAGTAGGAATGTTGTGAAATCAATACAACACAAAAATCCATTTTGCCAAAAATTGAGAATTTTTCATGATTGGAATGTAATAATATAGATTTGATAACATCTGTTTTTAGTTTCCTGATTTGTAAAATCGTAAAATGAACACTTGTAGCATGAACAAAACACGATTTGGTCAACTCCTTTTCAAGTCAATGAAATTACAAAAGATCCATGCAATCTTGAATGTTCATGACAGTGGTGAGATTATTTTTATCTAGAATACACACCTCAAGGTGCTTGTTGGACAAAAAACCCCAATTCGTTTTTTTTCTTGTATTTGTCCATTAAACAACCCTCGGTGTATTCTTTGTATTGAAGACTAACTAACTTTTCTATAACGTAGATTTACACATTAAATTCTTGAATTCACAGTGTTCTCAGTAACTTTGTAAAATACATGAGAATCTTTGGCTATTCGGGCAAAGACATGTCTACCATCTACAACTAATTTTGTACATCTTGTTACACATATTGCTCCTACCTCCTTTTGTATGTCCTTATCTTCGACCGACATTTCCTGAATGAATTGATAGGCGACGTAGAAGTAAAGCCTTAGAGACGATGGTGTTAGGGAATGTTCCATAAATTTCTTTATATCACCTGTCACGTCTATATTGTGTAACGTCACGGTAGAAAGCGGGTGAATGCTGTTCCGTCGCCATTTCTCGACATTTCCGTTCGATACTTGGAGTGAATTCGCCTGCTGAACCTTCGATGGGCCTGATGAAAGAACCAATGAGTAATTAAAATTAGTTGATATGAATAGAAAAAAATATTGTGTCCAATTATTCTAACTGTCGGTCATATGACCGTTGTAATATATCAGTGTGTATATTCAGTTTTATGGTTAATGATAAGTTCGAAAGAGACCAACCATATCAAAAATAAACTTTCCCTTTTTTGAGTTTTACTTCAATGTGAAAAAGAAGTCGGTGAAAACCGCGGTTCGGGGCAATCAAAAATCGAAAAATCATGGGCAAAGACAAAGCCGAGAAAACAAAGACAATGGAACACACCAAAACCGAAATGAGGTCATCATACAAAACTAAAAACTAAATTGGCAACTCGGACTCCACCAAAAGCCGGAGCATGGACCAGGTGCACCGGTACGGTAAGCGTCCTCTGCTTTTCTAAAAACACCCACCGAGTTACTCATGTCATGTCCGGTATGTCACTCTCGGAAGTGGAAGAAGCCTGTAATGACGGAAAAAAGTATGTTCTCATAGTGGATTTGGACACACCATAACGGTCTACAAGTTCATGATGACGGCCATAGACTTTTTGAAGCGATGACTTGAAAGTAGATGGACCATAACCCTGGTCCAGAAGTGTGTCCGATGTAGAAAAACCTGATAATGGCCGCATAGCGTTTTATCTGTGAAAAGTAAACTCCTTACGTTGGTGCAGATTGGATGTTATTTCTGTCTCTTTGGTATAATGTATACAAACTATTTGTCATAAAATGGTTTTGTAACGAAGAGTTTAACTAACTGATGTACATCAACATATTAAAACATCAGTCTATGAATGTGATTAAATTTCTCAGTCCTTTGTTCAACAGAAATCGGGGAAAATCTCGGTTAGAAAGATAATCAAAAAGTTTAAACCAAGACGCAAAGACAAAACACGAAAAAACATCGAAAGGAACATATAAAAACTGAAATCACAACACCCCATAAAATCTAAAGGCAAAAGAGCAGCTCAAACTCCACAAACACCAGTACAGGAGCATGGACCAGGTGCACCGGTAGATAAGTGTCCTCTGATTTTCTAGAAACACCTGCCAAGTTCCTCAAGTCTTGTCCGGCAGTTTACATTCCCAAATGGAAGAAGATAATAATAATGGGAACAAGTCTGCTCTAATACTGGAGATGGACACACCATAACGGATATACAGTGGTTGAAACGTTCAACGTCACCAATAAAACATGTATGGTATATAATTCAATCGGTAATCATTCAATGGTTCATCGGTAATGGCTCAATCACTCATGGGTAATGGTGTACGAGTCATTCGGGAATGGTGTATCATTCATCATTCATTGCTCTTTTAAATGGGTCAGCATTCAGAAATTTTAATTATTTACTGCAGGTTCACTTACTTTTTTATTTATTATTTGAATTTATTTTTATTTCTTTTCATTTTCATATTTTATTCATAGAAATAAAGAAAAACTTTCCCTAACGCTCATCGTTCATGGGGAATAATGCAATGAATCATGGTGTATCATTCAATGGGTTATCGTGTATGATTCATCGTGTATGGTTCAAGGTGTATCATTCAAGTGGTAATGTTGAACGTTACGAGGGCTGCAATTTCATGATGGCAACCGCAGAATGTTGGTAATAGGTTGGGTCTAGAAGGCACATAATTTGGCCTGATGTGAAAAGTCATGATAATAGACGAATGCTTTGGAGCTCGTATTACCATATCACGTACAGACGGTGGCATGGTATAAGTAAAGACGAGACAGGACACAAATAGATATTCAACAAAACAACACTTAAAACTACCGAATAACCCGAACTTCTGTAACATCATGGGTAAACCAAGGTTCTCTGAAATACAAGCAATTTTGGTTCCATATACGGTTCTCGCCTAGTTGTTACAAAAGTCGGAAAATAGTAAAATTCAGTGTAAAACATTGAAAGACATCATTTGTCAGTGTTGAAAAAAAAATATGTATCGGTTTATCTATCCGTGATGGCGACTATAAAATTTTACAGAGTAACAACTTCAACAGGTTATATCGGAACTCTTCTTTATTTTACTCGTCAGCATCAACCCTCTATTCAGAATGAAAATAAAACAAATTGCGATACATTTCATACCGATTTTCATCCATCGGATCCATGTAAATTAATTACTCGTCAACGATGGTAGGAAGACTATAACTGTTTCCAAAAAATTATAAAAGCGAGCACAATGGCAAAATGACCGAAATAGATAGAGGGAGATAACTGCACAGTTTTATTTAATTTCAGGGATGAAAACACAGTGGTAGCAACTATCGGGGACTCTCAGTCCACCAGGAGTGCCATCGACTCAGTGGTAGTAAAACACATTTTGATACATTTCGTAACGATTTTGATCCATCGTAAATTAATTACTCCTCAGCGATCGTAGGTTCCGAAACTTTGGAAGACCGTAACTATTTCCGAAAATTTATAAAAGCAAGCACATGCCAAAATGACAGAAAATATATCATTTATTAATTCAAAATCTGGTAAAATTGTTATCATCAAAACTTGCAGCATGGAAGCTATATCGGTCTTAGAGTAATTAGAATTAGAATCAAAGTGGTATATACACAAATGCGTTTTTGACCATCAGACTGCAGTTTTTGTTATTAACTGATACTGGTAGCAGCCAAACATTTGGAAGACCATTTCAAAAAGCAAAAAAATGTCTGTCAAAAGACGATTTATCCTCAACTAAAACCAGATATCATATTTATACTTTTGTATGCCCATTTTCATGGAGCAGAAATGGATTAAAACCCTTAACTTGAATTTAAGTCGAGCATGTGGTACTGTAGTGTTAAACGATAGAGAGGTAAAATATACTGTTACAGCCAGAGACATGTCTAGATTCGAAATATTCCTAAAACTCTTTTTAATGTTTAGAATCCACATCAGATTTATCGGACTTGCAGAATAGCTTGTGTCGCAGTACCCTGCTAATAATAAAGATGCAATTAATCTGCGTTTAATGGTGCAAAATTCTTTATGGCTGAACATAATACCATTCCTATAAGGTATCACCGCGTCGACAAATCTGTATTTTCTATTTGCAGTTGTAAGGCGTGGTTCCGGTCCTCCTTGTGCCCATGCGCGGATTATTCCATTTACAACTGCATCTGGAAATTCTGACTCGTCCTGGTTATTGACGTCAAAGAAACTAACCTAAACAAAACCAAAAATATATTTTTTTACAAAAGGAAATTGTCCAAAACATGTTGACGGAGCTAGATTGCTAACATAAAATAGAGAAAACATTTGACAAATGTGTAGATTGATTCGGAATATGTGTAGATTTATTTGGAAAATGCCGTATAGATTGATAGTCAATCTAAGCCAGAAAAATGCGAATGCAAAATCTTACTGAAGGAATAGCTTTTTATCACATCCCAATTAGCGAACAATCATTAATAGACTGAAAAAACTTCATTAATATTTTGTTCAGAAAATAAGAGTTCCAAGGAGTTCGACGAGTATTTTTTTCTTCTCTCCCATATATCAACCAAAGATTGTAAACCAAAGATAGTAAAATAAAAAGCTTCTGTAAATTGAACAAACACTTGACATGACATTAGAATTCTACATATTTGAGAAATATTTCAATACAATGAAAATATTTTGATTGTATGATTGGTGGAAATCAGACCATAAATTATTTTGCGATTTGCACTGCCTGGCGCAACTGAATGCCAAATATCTTATTCCTAGGAATAAAATTTCCCTCCCTCTACTTAGTAAAGAATGATAACAACTTTATGTTTTGTATGTACTAGCAAAACTTTCAAACCCTGAGATACTTACAAAGTGTATGTTTTCTTTGATTATACCCATTATACTTTCCATCTCGTCATAAACCTCTTTTTGGAAATAAATTCCAAAGAGTAATGGTGCTTTTGTCTGTACCAGCTTTGGACTAAGAAAAACACTCAAAACATTGAGCCAGATACAAAATATAATTAAAATAAGTACACGAAATTATGTTAATTATAGATCTAACATGTTAAACACAAAACGTCTTTACAGGTTGTACCTTCACACTGATCACGTGTATAGCATGAAAATCTAAATACATGTAAACATTTTTTAGGTCCCTGGTTCGCTGGCGCAATTTCATTTAAACATTATTAAAGTGGTTGTGTTTTCTTTGATTATACCCATTATTTTTCCATTTCGTCATATATTCCGAACGATCTTGGCAAATTCATCTGCAATATTAGCATGTACTGTATGCACATACATTTAATTTTTAGCTTGAGTACGGGCATTACATGATGTCAAAATATGTGATAACAAAACGTACTCTTCAATGCAATCAGCTATTAAATCAGCCATTTTACCCGATCCTTTCAAGACCAAAATTGGAATTCTCTCTTCTTTCTCTTCTATTATGTTCAACACATCATGCAGCGTGGCAACATCTCCTTCAGCGACAATAACCAATACAGGAATTTTCATTTCTATCGTTGTAGCAGATTGACTTGGCAACCCTATGAATAACACATATAACACAAGTTCAGAAAATTCAGTGTTTTATAATTGTCTTCAAAGAACCTAAGGCCCGGAATTTTTTTTCTTCAAAACTCTGTAAGCATACGTTTTTAATATATAAACAGTTCACAGAAACTCAATCCAGTACCAAGTGCCTCTCCAGAGTGCAGATGCGGTGGAGAGCTTCTTGTCGGGGGAAGGGCTGTCGGTTTACAATACGGAAATCCTGACCACGGACGGTATTTGGCGAATACCATGCTCGGTGCATGTTAAATCTTCTTTTGTAGATTTACAAAAGAGTACATGTGTAGTCTCATTTTACTGTAGCTATAAAAGGTTCAATCCATGCCACTGTTCTTGTCAGTTCTCCATTCAAATATAGTCCCTCCTATCATGGCATTATGGGAGATTTGAATGTTTTTGAAAACGTATCTCTCTGCAACATTCTCACCAATTGACCAAAGTACCGTAAGCCACACCCCTTTAACTGGAATTATTATTTCATAATTCTTAAGACGCAATGAAAGATTATGCCCGAATATGGATCTGATGAGAATAAGAGGAAATTGATACCCTGTCAAAGCGGATCAAAGCTGTGAGGTCCTTAATCTTGAAACGTGTAAGAACACTTAATAGGTCAATGAATGCGAAAGTGACATTTGTTTTTGAAAAGCCTAACTTAGCGGAAAAACATTGTTCATCATTCACGAAAAATATGCTTTCGTTTCAGCAGACAAGGCCCAAAATTACATCTTCGTCTTCAAGATATACTACATCGAACGCCTGTTGTCATAAACAGACATGGACAGTACTAAAGTAATCAGACCTATACTGCTATAACTCATCGATAATCATAGACGGTTTCAAATCTTCTACAACCGCCATCATGAACTTGTACGCCATTATGGTATGTCTGTCTCCACCAAAAGAACATACTTGGTATGTCTGTCTCCACCAAAAGAACATACTTGTTCATGTCATTATACGGCATGTTCTCCTGTTTTCGGATGTGACCTACATGATATGTTATAAGCGACTCAGCAGGTATTTCTAGAAAAAACAGAGGACGGATACCCTATCTGTGCACCTGGTCCATGCTCCCGGATTTTGGTAGAGTCTGTGTTAATTATTTATCTTGTAGTTAAATGTGGTGGTCGGTTCTTATTTTATCTTGACCATTGTATTGACGATTAACGTAATTCGAATGAGACACAACTATAATACAACTTTACGTTTACTTCGTTATTCTCAAATCTACTTCCGCCCAAGGCGACGTCACCGACGGCGCAACGTCGACAATGGGGGTACAAAAGTTAACGTCGGGTCTTCCCGCGGTCTTCTCAACATACTCCGGCCGCGAAAATGATAAAATACTTTAAGGAATTTATCAAAAACTATTACATCAAAGAAATGAAATAATGAACGTATTTGATCAAAATAAGGAAAACTTTAGCACAGTCTCTTTGAATTCAATTCATTAGATAATTAAATTTAGCACAGTTCGTACTTCACTTTATCAGAATTTTAACACAGTTAATAAAACACGGATTTCAATCCACAATGAGTCAGTTCACCGTGTCCACAGGTTGATGTTGTCTCTAGCACGTTGTGCTGCTCGTCGAATCGGTAAGGTTCTCATCGGTGTATCATCTGTCGTCTTAGAATCTGTTTGCACTTCAAGCGGATATAGCTTTACTATCGGACGTGTCGTTGTTCCCGTTTTAGTCCTTACTGTCGCTGATCGAGTATGTCCATCCTTTCCAGTGTGTAAATCCTCGACGATTGCGGTTTTCCACGCTATTCTCGGTTTATCATCGTAGATCTGTACGATATCTCCTATACGAATGTTCGTTTTACCACCAACAGTTTTATGAAATTCCCGGAGTGACGTCAGATATTCTAATCTCCAGCGGTTCCAGAATTGTTGAATTAACAGTTTTTGTCTCTCCGCTCGTTTCGAGATGCATGTACTTGTTATGTTTACAAAGTTCAAGTTGTCAGTGTCTATTTCATTGGTATACGGATACGGCAGAACACTGATTCGTCGTCCATATAACAGATGTGCTGGAGTCAATACTTCGGGGTCATTAATATCCGACGATGCGAAAGTTAACGGACGGTCATTCAGAATGGCTTCTATCTCGGTGGTAACGGTTTGAAGTGTCTCTATATCAATCAATGATCTTCCGAGAGTCTTTTTCAAGCTAGTTTTCGTAAGTCCAATTAGACGCTCCCACCACCCGCCAAACCATGGCGCACGTTTAGGTATAAATTGCCAATCGATTCCTTGTGTACAAAATGCTTCTTTTACTTTGACGGAGTTGCATAGTCTTTTAATTTCCTCCGAGGCAGAAATAAAGGTGGCAGCATTGTCTGTTAATATGATTCTCGGTAGGGATTTCCTGCTAACAAAACGCCTGAAGGCTTGTAAGAAAGATTCCTCGGTCAAATTGGCTACAATTTCTAGATGTATAGCACGTGTGGCTGCACAAGTGAATAAGCATATATATGCTTTAGATAAAACTTTGTCCTTGTCCTTCACTTGCAATGCTCCTGTGAAGTCGATTCCGGTAGCTGTAAACGGCGGTGCTTCTTGTAATCGTATTTTCGGAAGTGGCGGCGGATCCGGTGCGATGTATGGCTTTCCAATCACCTTCCGACAAGTCACGCATTGTCCAAGTATTTTCCTTGCTAATTGTCGAGCGGCGGGTATCCAGAATGTTTGTCGTAATTGTGTGACTGTCATGTTCACTCCTCCATGAAGAATTCGTTCATGAGTATCCCTAACGATCAGTGTTGATAATCGATGATCTGGTGGTAAAAGATACGGGAATTTGGCGGACTCCGGAATTTGCGCGTTGTGTATTCTTCCTCTGCATCTTATTATGTTGTCGTCATCTAGGAATAATCCTAATTGTCTTATCCTCGGTACGCTGCTTCTTGAGTTTCCTTGAGTGCTCAATACTGAGTACTCCTTCGTGTAATTCATCTCTTGACAGTTGCGAATCCACAGTTTAGCAGAATTTTGTATTTCCTCGTGTTTCAATGGTCCCGTGTTTCGCAGGTTGACATGTTTCCGACAATTGGTAATAAATCGGAGTACAAAGGCAGTTATCCGTAAAAGTTTCTTGTATGATCCATACCGATTTAAATCAATAATTGAGTGAATTCCTATCTTGTCGCTGTTATCAATCGAGTTGTCCCCCGGTGGCTGAATGTTTACAGTGTCGTTAATAATGAGCGACATAGTTGTGCCGTTTGAAGTTATCCTCGGATACTTTGAGGGATCTGTTAGCCAAATCGGTCCTTTCCTCCACAAGTCGCTATCTTTATACTGATCGATAGATATTCCTCTAGTCAATAAATCAGCTGGGTTACAGGTCGTTGGACAGTATTTCCATTCGCAGTCATTCGTCAGTGCTTTGATTTCTTTGATTCGGTTTGAAATGAAACGTTTCAGTGTCTTAGTTGAATTGAGCCAATGAAGGACTATCTGGCTGTCTGACCAAAGTACGACATTTGAGCATTCCAACGTTGATTGAACGTGCTGAACTAAGCGCGCTCCGATGACGGCTGCCATCAGTTCAAGCTGCGGCAATGTCAATTCCTTCAAAGGGGCTACTCGTGTCTTTGCCATGATAAGTGTAGAATCATTCTGGCAACGTAAGTAACAAACAGCTCCGTATGCCTTTGTACTGGCATCCACAAATACGTGTAGCTCTTTCTGTGATGATCTACCATTTCCGGAAACGAATCTCGGAAAAACGGTATCAGCTGCTTCTTCGGTGTCTTTTGCTATTTGTATCCATAAACTTCGTGTGTCTTCATCAAGTTCTTCGTCCCAGTGTAGTTCTTGCTTCCACAACTCTTGTAGTAAGAGTTTGGCTCGTATGGTTATCGGACTTAGCAAGCCAAGCGGGTCGTAGATGCGTGATGAGTGTCTCAAAATTTCACGCTTTGTGACGAGTTGGTTAGACTTCGGCAAGATTTCACGTTCTGGAAAGAAAAGTTCATCGGTTTTGCTATTCCATCTCATGCCAAGTACCTTAGTTTGCTCATCTGTGTCTAATACGCCTTCATTGGCAGCTTGTTGTCGGACTTTTTTGCTATTAGATGTCCACGATCTCAGGTTAAATCCCGCTTTCATCATCAGATTTCTCGCTTCTCGAAAGTATTCAAGTGCCTCATCTTCCGTCTGGACACTGGACAAGACGTTATCGACATATAAATCTCTCTCCAACAGTTTTGCGGCTCTGTGCTCACTTTGTTGTAGGTGCTTCAATAATGTGGCGTTCAATATGAATGGCGAGCAGGTTGCGCCAAATAACACAGTTTTAAATCTATATGTTATCATCTCGCTATCTGTATTGGACGGATCGCTTAACCACAAAAAACGGGTAACGTCCCTGTCTTCCTCGTGTAATCCCACATGTAAGAATGCTTTCTCAATATCTGTAGTTATGGCAAATGGGTTGAGTCTGAACCGGATTAAGATTTTGGTCAAATCATTCAGTATTGGTGGTGTGCTAATGAGACAATCATTTAAGCTGGCATGGTTCTGTGACATCCTACAACTACAGTCATATACTATCCTGATCGGAGTAGTGCTTGAATCCTTTTTGACCGGATGGTGTGGGATGTAATGTACTTTCGTTGGCGTCGGTTCGTTCTCCTTTACCCTCTCAATGAATCCTCGTCGTTCTTGTTCTGCTATTATCTCTCCGTATTTCTCCAACATATATGGGTCTTGACGTAGTCGGTTGATTACATTTTCCGTTCTCCGTTTTGTCACAGCATAGTTAGAAGGCAGTTCATCGTGATCGTGTTTCCATGGTAACTTCGCTATGTATTTGTTGTCCCTGAATTCAATAGACTTAGCTTGATACCTGGTTAAGAATTCGGTTTCCTCGTTGTTTGCCTCTGGTGATTCGATTCCTATCGATTCGAGCTTCCAAAAGGTTTCTAAATCCCGTTCCTCTAACTTGTGTGAAACTAGCACATTAAATACGCTTGACGATGTCGGTTTTTCTCCTGTGTTCAAAGGTCCAGAGAGCAGATAGCCTAACTTTGATCGGACTGCTGTGGGACCGTTCCCGCGAATTACTTCATCCTCGACTATCTCCCAGAAGAAATCTGCGCCTATCAAGAGGGATACATCAAAGGTGTCATCTGCAGTAACTGGATGAGCTAATGTAAGCCCTTTCAAATAGTTACTGTCTCTGTTTACATATCGTGTGTAGTTCTGTAGTGGCACGGCTATTGTCGGTACAATAAGTGCTTCAATTGGAATTTTACATCCAGACAAGGTTTCAACGTATACTGTGGCTTTGTCTAGTTGTCTCGCATTGGTGCTGTCTCCTCCAAACGCTGAAAGCTGCAATACGTCTGTTCCAGTTTTTTGTAGATCTAGTTTGTTTGCGAATTTCTCCGATATAAATGATCGCTGTGCGCCTTCGTCCAGTAAAATATTAGCATCCATACATAATCCATCCGACCAAACCGGGGCCACTGCGGTTTTTAACAATACGTTTGTTCGGCTCTCTACAGATGAGTGCAGAATGGTTGTGTCGTCTTCCTTCTCTTCATTGTTACTTACTAAAGTTACTGCAGTTGGTGAAGGTGTAGAATTCGGAATCTTTCCATCACGAGTTTGGTTGCCTTGGTTACTCGATTTAGCATTTGACTTGCTGATTTTCTTGTCAGATATGTCGTTGTTACATAGGCATGTGTGATGTCTCTTACTGCAGTTGCGGCATGAACTCTTCGATTTACAGTCCCGTATGTGATGTGTGCCTAAACAGTTGAAACACAGGTTGTTGCGCTTTACAATAGAAATGCGTGTCTCATAGTCAACAACTTTAGTACAGTTGGTAGGCGAATGGATTTCCTTGCAGAATATGCATGGTTTTGTCGTCAGGTTCTGGTTTCCTTGTGTAGGCTGTCTCGTTGTACGCTGTTTGCGTGGCGATTTTGTTCCAGTAAAAAATGTAGAAGTCGGCGTATAGTCCGATGACTCTGTGATAGGTCCGGCTTCCATAATCTGAATTTCATTCAAAATACCTTTACGAAGGTCCCGTAGGCTCCAACTGCGTGGTCCGTGTTCGCGGGCTAGGTGCCTCCTTATTTCCCCTGGTAGTTTGTTGATGATGATCGGTGTCAACAAGTTCCCAAACGAATTCTGTCTCTCTCCAAGTGATTCCAAGCCCCTTACTAATGCCTCCATCTGGTCGTAAAATGACCTCAGACTTCTCAAGTTATTCCTTGGCGGTGTCATATCAACTAATCTTTGCATGTGAGCTTCTGTGATTCTGTGAGTTTGCCCAAATCTCTCGTGTAGGACTTTTACGGCCTCGATGTAGTTCATATTTGTAACTGCAAATCCAGCAATAGTAGCTGATGCATCTCCTTCCAGTTGAGCTCGTAGGTAATTAAATCTCTGTACATCAGTCAATGTCGGATTGCTGTGTACTGCCGAATCGAACGCATCCCAAAAACTTTGCCACTCTAAAATATTTCCAGTGAACATAGGCAATGTCAACTTTGGTAGGCGATGGTTACTGGCGCTGGCTGACGGACCAGTGTAGTTAGACGTGGAGTAGCTAGCGGGCAGGTTGTAGTTGAAATAACTTGTCTGTGGTATGGGCTGTGTGGGGATGCTGGGCGTAGCGTAGCTGGTAGAAGGCACTGATGTTGCAGGCCAGCTGGGTGCCGCATAGCTAGTCTGAGGCATAGACGGGGCTGCGGGACAGCTAGGTGTGACGTGCGTTGTCTCATGTACGGGCGGGTCTCGGCCGGCATTGTTTGCTGCATTATCTTGTACGGGATTAATGGAAGCAGGTGTGAATGACGGACTCTCAACATTCAAGACTTGATAAGAAGAATGGGAGGGATCAGTTACATTTGCTTGTTTTTGTTTGTCTAGGAAATTGCGGAAGTGTCGTAACTTTGTGTTTAAATTTGTGGTATACTCATCCGTTGAAACAATTTCATCTTCCATATCTTCTATGTCCATAGAATTCACTATTTCATCGTTCAGTTTATCAAGTAATTCCTTCTTTTCCAGTAAACTCTCATATGTTGACAACAAGTCCTCGCGATCAAACTCTGAATTTTCCTTCGCTTCTTCGTATTTACGCAAAAGTCTAGTCACTGCACTGCGATTGCCACTTCGCTTGGTCTTCAGTTTCGGTAATTCCATGTTTTCCTTGGGTCACGGCACCAAATGTATTGGCGATTAACGTAATTCGAATGAGACACAACTATAATACAACTTTACGTTTACTTCGTTATTCTCAAATCTACTTCCGCCCAAGGCGACGTCACCGAC